>APFE031029865.1:0-22120 GCA_000404065.3 Pinus taeda
AAATATTTTTCACTACGACGTTGATCTACCTGTTGTTTCATTTGATTTTGCACCAAAGTGGTGTTATCCTTTAAAAGTTGGAGAACTTGTTGTTGATGCTCGATGTGATCTTTCACTGCTTGAACCTTTTCTTCTTGATATGTCCTTCTATCTTAGAGTTTGAGGAGTGGTAATTTCTTCCAATCCTTTACAAGATATGGTCGGATTCATTTCTTGATGCTCGATGTGATCTTTCACTTCTTGAACATTTTTCTTCTTGATATGTCCTTCTATCTTGATAGTTTGAGCAGTGGTAATTTCGACCAATGAATTACAAGATATGGTTGGATTCATTTTTTCTTTCTCGATGTGATCTTTCACTTCTTGAACCTTTTTCTTCTTGATATGTCCTTCTATCTTGAGAGTTTTAGGAGTGATAATTCTTGTCAATGCTTTACAAGATATGGTTTGATTCATTTCTTCTTTCTCTGGGTTGGGGTCCTGGAATATATCCTCCTCTTTTGATGTTTCTTGATCCTTTTCTTCCTCCTCTTCATATTCTATGTAAAATAATTTCTTCTCAGTAAACTTATGACCTTTAGTGCATTTGCTATCACAATTGTAACAAAGCCCTTTTTATATTTTTTCTTCCAATTGTTGTGGTGTAACCCTTGTAGGTTGTGGAAGGGCTAGGAGACACAACACTTCCATCTTTATAGTTGTGAGGAGTATGCTTCCTGGTTTCTATAATTTTTCTTTCCACTATGTCAGAAAGCCCTTTTACTCTTTCCAATTGTTGTGGTCTTGCTATAAAGAAGGTGTTGCTCTTTGTATCCTCATAATGTGCTATCATTTCCTTCGTGAAAATTGACCACGTAACAAGTTGTTTACGAGAACAAAGCCCTTCATACCATAAAAATTGATCCGATTCTAAATATGAAGATGTAATACATACCTTTTGTAATAGTGGTACACCATGTAGATTAAAATATTGCTCCATATGAAGTATCCAATTTACCGGATCCTTGCCATCAAACTTCCTCATCTTGCCTTTTCTTGATTTTAGGAGATCGATCTTGAAACGACTATAACTCTGTACTTTCGAATCTTTAAGTTCTGAAATTATGACCTACAGTAGCCCTCTACATCCTCTTTCCATTGCCACCAGTCTGATCCAAATTGGATTCTCCAAGGAAGAGTTATGCCAAATCTCCCATAGTGACCTGATTATAGACTAGTTCAGTAGAGCTAACTTGTATGATGTGCCACGAGTCACTTTTTCAACCTTTGGCTCTGAAAAATATACAAAAGAGACTGCAATCTATCCTCTTTCTATACCTTCTTATGAAATTTCAATCCAATGCTCAGAGAGAAAGTTATGACGATTTTCCCCAGGTCACCTGTTTGGAATGTAATTCAGGAGTCTGCAGAAAGGCCAACTTCCTTAGATCATATCTCCGAAATATAGAGCGAAAAGCTTTGAAATTTGGACCAGAGATTTAGCGCGATTTCTTCTCAAATGGGTTTTTTTTAGCTTCTCGAACATCACAGAAAAAAAAATTTTATAACGAAAATGCCACGATGACCTGTTTGGAGTAACGAAACATTAGAATCCAAAGCTTTGATACCAAATGTTATGAAACCAGCTCACAAAAAGATAGAAAAGATAGATCAACACCTTAGAATTTAGCCTCTTCGATGGGGAAACCTCCTTTACATTACATAAATGAACAATTCTTGGATGATACAAATGAAAAGACCTCCTTTCTATATATAGGAGTCTAAGGGATCCTAACATATTTAGAGCCGACATAACAATAATAATGTAAGGGCACAATAATAACAATAGTGGGCTTCTATGGGGCACAATAGTAACAATATGGGCACTACATGGGTACATCAATATAATAAGTGGGTTGTATTAATAACAATAGGGGTTACACTAGCAGTATAGGGGCCTAACATCCCTAGGCGAATTCAGAGAGGCAAGTGTCAAATGGGTAGTTTCTAGAAGATTCTCTGGGTTTCCACCTAGCCAACTACCTCTGCCATTTGTCTGCTCTCACTCATCGCACCCTACAGAAGGGCTTTCCAGTATGCATCACACTTTTTGCATGTAGCAGGTGAGATGCATCGCACCCTTAACACTGAGTAGTGTGTATGGTCTAGTTTTGACCAGTTCTTAGTAGTTTTTCATTGAGAACTTCTGGGAGATGATGTAATCGGTTGACCTTGTTATTTTAGGGTATGCAACAACACTTTTAGGGGCTTATAAGCCCTTGGTTATGGAAATATGAGATTGGGGTTGCAGTGCCCAAATATGTCTATAATAGTTTCCCCCTAAAGCATGAGGTCGTAAATCTTCTGATGTCGAGTGAAATTCTTTATCATGAGGGTCCGAGGTTTTTCGAACTAGAAGATGACCTGTAATAAGATACAATACAATATATTATCTTCATAATATTTTCATGATCTAGCTAAGGCCGGCATTCCCATGTTCAGATTTATAAATTCATTTTCATGTACATAGGACAGATAACCGTCTGTGTGGCAGACTGATGATTCTGGTAGAGCCATCATCCCTTAGCTTGGATTATTATCGATGTAGCTATGATGTACATTTGATGTCTTTATTTTCCTAAATATATCGCACCCCAGATGGATGAAACTAGATCTGGGGTCTTCAAACTCGTTCAATCTTCGCCCGAAGTACAAGTCGATCCATGTGAAAGGATGTTCTGACGTCGAACATTGAAAGACATCGCCTGATTACCAGCCAATGATGTAAGTTGTTAACAGGCGCGAGAGGAATCACCGACAATGATGATGACCCTCAAGGTATGACAGTACAATTCACGTGGTGTGAATACATGAGTCGATGTCAAACACCACGCAAAATCTCCTGGTCGAAGGCCATTGACGTAAACTTGTCGCTGGAAGTGAGAAACTTGCCATTGAGGCATGCAAGCTTCAAAGTACTGAAAGGGTTGTTCCTAAATCAACTTCTTGGATAATGAGCTGATGTTGACAAGAAGTGACCGATCGTAGGAGGGCCTTAAAGAATCCCACATCTATGACACGAAATGGAGAAAATGATTTTGTGGAGGTGAAAACGATCTAATGATACATGGTTCAGGGTGGTGGTCATGAAAGAAAGAAGCGTGAAGGTATTGCAGTAGATGAGATGTAAGCTGGGTTGCTGAATTCTCTGAGTGACTTCTCTTCAACATATCAGTGACACTGAGATGGATTGGTAGTGTTAACCCCAAAAATAGATGGTATGGAGGACCAATGGTGATATGACCGGTGAACGGAATACCCCAACTTAACTCAATCATGGTGATGGAGTGAAAGTTTCATGTTTAAGAGCGACTTGCTACTAATAAAGTTTCTTCAAGTTTTCTTCCCAATTTTTCACCAGTCATTGCTAACCCGTACCTCTTTATTTTTGTCAAGCTTGAGGAGGATAACATATGCTTGTTCTATAATTTTCCCTTTGGGCAAACCCGTCGCTATGTTTCAACGAGCCTAGCGACAGTGAAACTCGCTCTTGTCTGCATGGACAAGTTTGTCGCTATTGTTTTAATGAGTTTAATGACAAAGATAACTCGGTCCTTTTCAATTTTAGAGAGTCTGAAAAGAGACGGAAAGGAAACTCCAATAATCCTTTTTCGTGATATAATCCCTTAAGTCCGAAAAAGTATAAAATAATACGAAAGGGATGACTTTTCAATAGTTTTAACGAGATGAACAAGACAAGTGCTTGATATTTTTATGTAATGATCCCTCAGGTCCAAAAAGATTAAAATATAGAGGAGGGATGTCACTTCTGATCACTTTAACGACCTGGAGAGGACAATTGCTCGACAATATTTTCATATTTTACGAGTCAGATGAAAAGAGCTTAAAGGAGACTCGCTTTTTGAGGAACAAGTGATGTTTTCGGATAGCAGCTGGTTCCAAGTAAGGTTTGGAACTTTTTCAATCATGGAAATGTAAAGAACGTGGCTAATAGAATCACTTGCCAAAGCTGTTCCTTAAAAGGGGTAAACAATCAAATGGAGGCGTATGATCGGCTAAAAAAAAGTGGAGGTGATAGTAAGAACACGACCAAGGTTCAAAAGCTGATAATTATGCGATCGTAATGGTTATTTACCGAAGATGGGTTCATTTTTTAATCAACTTAAACTCTGGTGGAACATATGCTATTGCTAGGTTTATTTTTTAACGAGCTTGAACTTCGCGTAAAATTGCTCATGATAATAGTCAAAGATGTTTGATTCACCATTAACACTATGTTCTCTTGACGGTCGTACTACCCATTCAATTTCTCCATCAAAATGATTAGAAATGTACATACATGCTTGAAAATGAGTAAAAAGACTAATACCTTACTTGAATTACATGAGTAATAACATAAAAGTAATTTTTTACCCCTCATTTTACCATTTCATTCAAATTTGGGATTGTTGGAGCTCTGGAGGTGTTTTTCTCCCTCAATTTTCATCAGTTGATTCTGGGAGATTCTATGGACGATTTTTGGCACCATCTGGACCAGGTAGGGGCTAACCCTGAGCTCTTCAATTGCATTCTTTCCTTTTCTGATTCTGAGCATGTTTTCTTGCTTTTCTAAGCCTATGGGGTTTGAACATTTCATTCTCTCCCCATTGCACCTAGTATACATCAAAAGGTGCGATGCATGCTGGGCTGGGCATTGGCCAGTCAGTATGCATCCCACCCAGTAAATAGCTAGGGTGCGATGGGCGCAAGGAGGAAACTTTATGCACTGATTTTTGATGGAATTTTTTGCCTGTTTTTTCCCAAATCAAGATCCTAATTCTTCTTTTGTTTGTTTTTCAGAGATTGATCGGAGCAAGATGGTCATTACATGGTGTGAATGTGAGCATGAAGAGGAGGATATGAGTGCCTTGCATGATCCAGGTATGGTAACTGCATTGTGGAACTGTGGCTTGCTCAAGTTCTTCCGCATATCTAGCATGAGGCAATAAATCAACTTGTTGTAATATTTTCTCGATGCCTGGGATCCTACCAACCAAGTGTTCTAGATTAGAGGTAAATCCATTCCTTTGACTATTGAGGATGTCTACTTTTTGACCGGTTTGTCGAGGTGTGGTGCCCCTCTCTCACTATCAGGTTCTACCCGTGGGGGCGAATCCGTGAGGGATTACATTCGCCGATATTGTAGAGATGGGTCTCAGCCAAGCAAGGATGACAAGATCAGTATTAGAGATGTCATTGACTGGTCCTTGAGGACTATCTAGATTGGCTCACAGCGTGGCTCTTCACTTGGCCAACAGGTCCTATATGTAGTATGCCTTGGAGTGCCTTGAACCAAAGGTATTCAACTGGTGTGATGTAGAACTTCCGGTGGTAAAAGAACAACTTACCAAGGTGAAAAATGGAAGATCCAAGAACTTTGGTTATGGTTCTATTCTGACCACTTTCATCTTGGAGAAGATCCCATTAATGCAGCCACAATACATTTCACTCGGACTGCCAGCACCAACAGAGCCACGGATGCAGAGATGGGTTGAACTTATGGCCGGACATGCTGGTCAATCACATGTTTCATTCTCTGATGCCTTCTTTGAGTAGTTCAACCATCAGCAGATGGTTTATGCAGAGTATCTATATGCCAGGATGGATTTTCGTGGTGACCCAGATTTGACACTGCCGATTAGCGAGCAATGGGGTGTCATCGGTAAAAATCTCTGACCATGTCTCTGTTTATTGCTTTTATAACGTTCTTGTGTGTTTTTTTGAATGTTATCAAGACTAATCAAACTCATGTATCCATGTAGATATTGGACCAATGCAACCAGTAGTGTGCCCCAGGGTAGCAGCTACCATTCTAGCAGGAGAGGCTGTAGGGAGGGCTATCCTTCATGATCTGGATGTAGCTGAGACCCTTGCAGTATTGCAAGATCAGATTGAGGGCCTCACCCTCGGTATTCCGGATGTGAGGACCGACGAGTTACCTCTAAGATTACAGCGCCATAGTACTGGCATGATGAGTCGATGGACTAGGCTCCTACATATGATTGCACAGGCGGTGACTTGTTATCATCAGCACCATTAGTCTAGGGTGCTTTCCTACATTTTTTGAGTTTTTGGGTCATGTGACCAATTTTGTCCTGGACACATAACATTTTGTAAAAACTATAAACAGTTATATATATTTTTGATTTTTGGAGCTTTATTTTGGTTAAGTTATATGATCCTGATGCAAATGTTGATGAAATTATTTTCTTTTATAAATGTTGCAAATGTCTATCTAACAGAGAATTTTCTCATGAATCAGTTAATGTGTTTAAATTTCTAGAAATGTGTTGATCTTGAATAGAATCAAATTGCCATTCCAAAATCCTGACCCTTAGGAACATACGATAGATAGCTGGATTCTGAACGGAATAGATTCCGGTAAGCTATAAAATGACGAGTTGTGAGTCTAACCTGATGATAAGTTGGCGTATGCCATGTGCGATGGCATCAGTGAGGAGCTTGATCAACGCGCTATATTTAGCGATGTTGTTCGTTGTTCGACCACTACACACCCCTCTAAAACTCACTAACTCACTGCTTGGATAAAAAATGGTCCGGGCTACAGAAGATAGGTTCCACATACTACAACTAGCTCTGTCGGCATATCCAACAAATGATTCCAATAGGTTTGACATCTGCAACAAGTGAAAAAGTGGATTACCTAACCAAAATGATCACTCTTGAAGAAAACAAAAAATGTAACAAAAGCATACGAAGAGATTTCTACGCTTATTCAAGCATAGTAATGCTTAGGGTACAACCCGTTTCAGGGTTGCGACAGTGGAATCCCATTGTAATCTACTAGCTCGTAGCATCCTTTTTCTAATACATGCTTAACAATGTAGGGACCCATCCACAAAGACTAGAACTTACCTGCTCCCAATTTATCGGTTTCCTGATCATAAAGTAAGACCAGGTTACCTTCTGAGAAGACACGGGTTTTGACATTCTTGTCAAATTTCACCTTGACTCGTTTCTTATGCACTTCGTTAGCTAGGATAGCAACACGACAGGTTTCATCCAATTGGATTAATTCCAAGAAACGAGCCTCTTCCTTTGAGGTTCTGGGGAGAAGGTTGACTGTGAGCTTGAGAGATGAAATCTCACACTGAATCGGTAAGACTGCTTCTAGGCCATATACCAGTTGAAAGCATGTAAATTTGGTTGCATTTCTTACCGATGTCCGGTATGCCCATAAGGTCGAGTACAAGATTAGGTGCCAACTCTGTTTATGGACTCCAATCATCCTTTGCAGCATGTGCTTCAGGACTTTGTTGATTGCGTCAACTTGTCCATTTACTTGCAGATAATACGGACTGGAACTGTCATGGGATAGTCCTAATTTGGCAGCCAATTCAACCATCATGTGATTGCAGAAATGCAATCCATGATCTGTGACTACAGCTTGTGGAACACCAAATCTAGAGACTACAAGATTAAAAAAGAAAAGAGCAGCCATTTCATCGCTATTGTTTAATGTAGGCATCGCCTCGGCCCATTTCGTAAAATAGTAAACTGCGACTATGATATACCCATGCCCCCCAGCCAAGGTGGGGTTACATGTCATGAAATCTATGCCCCATTTGGCGAATGGCCCAAAACAAACTACTGGATGCAGAGGTACGGGTGGTATTTTGGTTTTGCAGTCAAAGATTTGACAAGCATGGCAACTTCTAACAGTGGTTATGCAATATTTGAACATTGTTGGCCAGAAGTAACCTGCTCGTAAAAAATATTTTGTGCCATAGCATAACCAGATTGATGCCCCCCACATGTGCCTAAATGACAATCATTCAAGACTTTTTCGGCCTCCTCATGGGTGAGGCACCTTCGCAAAACTGTATCGATACCTCAACGGTAAAGTGTATCACCGATGATTATGTAGTTTGTTGCTTGGTATCGAGTACATCGTTGTTTAGAGTGCGAGGTATTAGGCCTATATTTTTGGGTTTGGAGATAGATGATTATATCTCCATACCACAGATTGTTTGACGATATTATAAACAAAGATTCATCCATGATTAATGCTCTGGATGTTGAATCGTTGGACAACGATCGGAAGTCGCATAGTAACTCCACGAAAACTAGAGATTTCTTTGATTTGGATTTTATGAATTCCAGATTGAACTCTTGCAAAATAGCTATCCATTTTGAATATTTCCCCCAAGTAACTAACGTGACAAGATGTAAGTCATAGGGTTGCAATATGACAAAATGGTAGTTTTGCAAAAGAGGATATAGTATCGAAATCTCTGTATTGCTTGAACAGATGCTAGGGCAAGCTTTTCAACAGAGGAGTACTTTCTTTCTGTATCATTTAAGTTTCGACTTAAATAATAGACAGGATGTTCGATTCCATCACCTTCTTGAACTTAAACCATTGCTATGGCTGTATCTATCATAGCTAGATATAGGTTAAAGTCCTTTTGATAGTCAGGAGCATACATTAATGATGCCTTTATTAGGGATTCCTTTAGAGCATCAAAGGAAGCTTGCGTAACCTGATCCCAGTTGAAGGGCACTTCTTTTTTCAAAAGATGTGTATAACCTTTAGCAAGTTTGGCGTAATTTGGAATGAACCTCCTTAGAAAGTTTGCTTTCCCTTGGAGTTTCTGAATCTGAAGCAAATTTGAAGGTGGAGGCATATCAATCATTGCCTCAACCTTACATGGGTCGAGATGAATCCCATCCTTTGAAACCACAAAGCCAAGTAAACGACCAGAACCGACACAAAACACACACTTGTGCAGATTGAGTCGTATCTTGTAGTATCGGCAACGTAGAAATATAGCTCTCAAATGTTACGGATGATCAATCCGCTTTCGTGAATGAGGTGGAAGATCATAAAAATATGGTTGAACGATGTTCTTGATGTCATGGAAGGAATAATTCATATCCCTCTGAAAATTTGCCCCTTCGTTCTTTAAACCGAAAGGTAACTTGCGATATGTGAATGTGCCCCACAGACAAATAAATGTAGTCTTTGACTAGTCCTGTGGGTGGATATTTATTTGATTATAGCCAAAAAATCCATCCATAAAAAAAAGATTTCATATCCGGTGAATTCATCAATTATCTAGTCGATGAAGGGTGTAGGATGGTTGTCCTTCAGACAAGCTTGGTTTACATCCCTGTAATCGATGCACACTCTAATTGTTCCTTGCTTTTTCATCACATAAACAATATTCGATACCCAATTAGTTAGAGGAACCGAGTAAATGAAACCAGCATGTAAAAGTTTTTCAACTTCTGCCTTGATGGCAACAACTTTCTTCGGGTGCACCCGCCAAGCCGTTGTCGTACCTGTTTGACATTTGGATACATCTTAATTTTGTGTTCAACTATGCTCGATTCAATGCCTAGAATTTATTCATATGACCATGCAAAGACATCTCTAAACTCGCGAAAGAGAGTGCAATATATTTCCAATTTTGAAGAAGAACAAGATTTGCTGACATGAATATTCTCTACAACATCTGGCTTGGTCGAGATATTTATGGCGATCGTTTCTTCTATATTGGAAAAATTTCACTCGGAATCCAACGTATTTATAGTATTTGATAGAAAATAAAAAACTGAAGGATGATCAAGGTCGTTGGAGCAATCTTCGTGGTAATTTAGAAGATGGGAACGATGGTGGTAATCTTCGCATGGTGCCTCTCCTATCATCATTGATTGAATGATTCCTTCGTCTGTAGAATGTACATGCAACCAAGGATCTAAAGAGGTGCCATGTTCCTTAGACCTATCTATCCAAACACTCAATGAGCGCTGGTTTGGGTTTGCCGCCTAGGCTAAGAAAATTGATTGCTACAATATTTCTATTGGGCTTGGAGGCAATACCTGGTGATGATCCATGCTAACATCATGTTCGGAAATCTTTTGAATCTTTGTGGATATAAAAGATACCATATAGCAGGTCTCCATCAGGGCTACTTCTAACAGATTACTCGGAGGTGGTAGAGCAAAAGTACCCATTAATGTAGGGTCTTTTAAGAGGCTTACTTCGATAGTTTGAAGCAATTGAGAGCTTCCATGGATCATGGGGATGCTTCATGTAACTTGTGAACTATTGGGGAGGAAGGTTTGTTGGTCAACGATTGTAATTCCTCCTTGAAAAGGAAATGCAATTTTTCTAAAATATGTTGACACAATAGCAGCCGTAGCATAAATCCAGGGCCTTCCCAGTAGGATGTTGTAATCGATGTTTCCATCGATAACTTCAACATCAATTTCTATTGCTTTTCCCCCTAGTTCAACTTGCAAGTTACTTAAAATCTCGTATGGGGTGTATATCCATCCATCCAATGCTTTTAATGTCGTTGACGATCGCGAAAAGGGTGGTGAGCCTAATGTTTTCCAGCAACTCATTGACGTAATGCATGTAGATGCCCTCTCATCAATAATTGTTTGATGAACAGTTTTGTTGAGGGCTTTCACTTGGATGAGGAAAGCGAGTTGAGCTGGTAACTGTGGTTCATATCCTTTATGATTAAAAGGCACAAGATTGGAATCCGTTGGGTCAATCCCACCTATTGCTGATAATAGAGCCTGCTTTTGGGAGGGGAATTTTGCAGTACTTCAAGTGTCAACATAGTGGATGACGATTGCGCCAGATCCTCTACTATATTATAATTATGTGCTGCTCGGGCCTGAGGATTAAATGTCAATTTGTGTGCTACTCCCTTTAGCGATTTTATTGTTATCTCAAGAATGATGGGTGGCACAACTTCGGTCGAGGTTGTTGTCAAACTATTAGGTTGATTAGTAGCCTTGTTGTTCGACAGCTGTGGATTCCCGTAATCTTTATTCCTTGTCGATATTAAAGTATCATTTTGTTTCAAAATGGACAACATAAGCAGTTGGGATGGGGAAGCATTATCACTAGCAACCAGATTGGTTTCTCGGTTTGGAAATGGATCAGTCAATACCACTGAGGTTTTTGAGTTCTTGAAGAATTTCTTAATCTTAGCTTTATGTGGAAAATCTTTCCTCCAATGATCCTCATCGCATATGTGACATTCCGAAGGAGGCTTCCTTTTCCTAGAAGTGTTTGCAGATGATTTTTCAGGAGACGAATCATTCGATTTCTTCTTTTTTCATTTCCCTTTCTTCTTGCCCCCTGTTTTCTTCAGTTCTTTGCCCTTGTTGGTTGACATGGCATTAACCTCTGAGGCAAGAAGTTCTTCATTTGCATTTTGACCAGAAACCATACGGGCTTTCTTAGATGTAGCCTTTGCGGTTTTCGTGCTGGTCATACTTATCACGCCATCATCGACATGAGAATCTTTGTTTGATTTAGGAGGAGGAGGAACGGAAAAATCTGGTCTAGGAGCATCAGTGATTTTGTCATAGAGAATGCTAGATTGAGTATAGATCAAGTCTAGATATTGCGCACGAGCAATGACTTGCTCTTCAGTGACAACTCCTCTCATGGCCACATCTTCTGTAATAGAGGGTAACAGTGGCTTAATAAATCATTCAGCTAACAATTGATCAGGAACATATGTCCTTACCATTCGACGACGATGCCACCACTCATGAATATGATTAGATATGTGAGTGGCTGTCATCTGCTTAAAATTAGTAAGAAGCTCCGTTCCTGTTTCGTACCTTATGGGTAACTAAAAATGGGTTAAAAAGGTGGTGGTGAGGGCGCTAAAGTTATTGAATGAAGCTCTAGGGAATTTGATGTACCATTTTGCTGTCGGACCAGTTAACGTTCGCTGAAAAAGGCGAAGTATAATCGAATCATCATTGAGAGTGTTGGACGAACACCATAGATGAAAGGTCATCACATGATTCGATGGATCTTCACCTGGATTTCCATTGAATTTAGGGATATCTGACAGAAGTTTATGAGGAATCGTTGGCCACAAAGGGGCATAAGCGACTGGATCATTTGTTAACCAATTCAGATCTGGTAATTCTAAAGTTGCTACGAAAGGCAACTATTGATTCAGGTTTGGCGAAGCATACCCAGAATAAGATGGGATTGCTTGAGCTGTGGTCTTTGCATACCAGCATAATGTATTTGATGTTGATAACTTTGATAAGCTTGGTGGGCATAGCCATTATGATACGATTGTTGGTAACCGTTTTGAATATACGGCTGCCCATTACCTACAAAGCTTTGTAGATCAGGTCCTCGGTAAGTTTGTTGGAATTGCGATTGTTGATATTGCACCAGCCATGGCTGTGAGACCATTTGTTGTTGCCCAATATTGGATGTTTGACCAAGATGAGGGGTTATAGTACCCATTTGAGCCTGAGTCATTTCAGTTAAGGAACCACTAATCGGCGGTTGTGATTGAGTCACAGAGACAAGAGGCTGTTGTATTATGACCTGAGAGACTAGAGGTTGACATACAACGGGCAACGCTTGTACTTGCGACACCGTCACAATAGCTGGTGTAGTGGGAATATTCAACACAGGTTGATTTTGTTGTATAGAATATACAACTCTTGGTTGTTGAGGCAGTATTAGTACCCAACCACTGGATGCGATTCCATCCTGACCCAAATTCTGTTGTGAACTCTCATATGGTTGTTCTCCTGGAGGGAATAACGAAAAAGCATACTGCCCCCCATATGGCAGCAATCCAGTGTCCAAAGGAAAAATCGGCCTTTGGAGACTAGACTACCCAAATTGACACTATTGCGAAGGATCAATTTACTGAGACTCAACATAAGAAATTCCAGATAAGGTTCCGGATGAACAAATAGGAACAGAACATACTGTCAAGATAGTCCCTGGGTGGACTCCATCTAGCTGTTGAGAGCTGTTTGGGACATATGGTACACCAACGAACATTGTCGGAGTAGCAGCAGGAGGTTTTTTTGTTGTTATGTCAGATGACATAGTCCTAGATGTCGATGGTTGTTTAGACATATCGAGTCTATCAAAAATATTTCCTAGCGATTCTACAGGAAATTGTGATGAAGGGTGACCAACTTCTTTAGTTGAAGGATATAGGTGGATCCCAGTTCCAAAATGCAATGGAGTACTGGATGGAAGATCCTCCACAATCTCTTCTATAGCAATCAACCCAGGTGGAAGAGGTAGACTGTCAGGTCTGTAAAATATTTCTGGTGCCAAAGAAGGTATAGACTTTGCAGTGACAGGTGTTGGAGGGGTAACACCTTCCGAATAAGCCCTAGATGGAGCTAGTTCAGAAATAGAAATGTTTGCCACTACACTAGGATTAGCTCTAGTGTCCTCTTGTAGCTGCAGAACTTCTTCTGTAGAGGCAGAGATACGAGAAATAGTTGGAGTAATTGGAGTCTCTGAGGATGTTGAAACACAAGTTTAAAATAAACCAGGAGACTTCGACCCAGTTAAATGAGATCGCTTGGCCCAGAATGGTTTCGTTTCCGGAGTCAAAGATGATTGATTCGTTAGTCTCCTCGAACGACAGGGTTTTTATTGAATTTATTCCACAATTGCGGATTACTTGATCAACTCAAAATAAGAAGGGAAAAATGTGATTATGAATTAAATGAATTTTATGACGCTTTGACACAACTTGCTTTTTCAATTTTTAAGAGTCAAGATAAAGCTAAGGATGACTCTGGTCACCTTCGATTTTTAATGAGCTAGAAGTGACAAGTGCTCAGATGGACCTTTTCTTTTAAGGAGTCTAAAAAGAAATGAAAGTGACTACTCTGGAAATCTAGACAGAGGGATTACCAAACCAATTTTAAAACTACAGAATACTTTTTAAGGTATGACAGTCAATCTTCTTGAATGCTGTGTTTAGTTCATTTTGATCGATAGGGCGGCAGACACGACTTCCTAAGGATAAAGGATATAGCCTATTGTGGTCTCCCAATATATACTCAACAGTACGTGCGAGCACAAGTCTATACTGGCACTTGTCGTATCAAAGAGGAGGAATCACCCCACCTACGATGAAAATGATAGTTACCAGGCTTTACGATGCCAGAATACGTCTCTAGCCTAGACTTCTAGATGTTGTGCGTTAGGTTCCAAAGAATTTTTATGTTCATTGAAATTTATTTTACAATTGATATTTCTTAAGAAGTTTGCCTTTAAGGTTCACCGCGTGATGTAGATATACAATTCCGAAATATGCAACCTAAGATGATAAACAGTCGTTTACTTTCTTTTTGCAATGAAAATCCTAGCTACTAAGAATCTTTTAACATAGAGCAGAGAGCACACACTAAGATGCACTGTCCTAAATCAATTTCCACACGCAGTCTAAATTCAAATGCACATGCATGTATTTGTTTTTCACTTTCTTAATGTGTGAATGACAAAAAGAATGCTAAGTACAGATCTGAACTATTTTCCTTCAAAGCAACAATACTAACAATTTTCTTTTCAAAAAAACGAAAGGGAGACTAAGACGACACTTTGCGATTTTGAATTGAAAACTACTTTCGACACTTGAAATACTATTAATTCAAATCAAATACAATGGAAAAAGTGTAATCGACTATCTAAAAGAAGGAGACCCTTTTCTCTAACTGAAAATGACACTTGTGACACTTTCAAATCAAAAGACAATAGTTCGATTAAGCTACTGTTTGCAAAGGAGAACTATAAATGACGAAAAATACATAAAAACATTCACAATTATTTGAACAATGGAGGCTGAATAATGCAAAAGAAGGGAGTTTCAACAGTGATATACTAACCACAGACAACGAAACTACTAAATAAAGCTGAAGACAATGAAGAGAAAACCAAAATCTGGAGGTAGAAACAGTCTTACCTAATCATCGCACCTGTAACACAGGGAAACAGGGATGCATCTCACCTGCAACACACGGGAGGTGTGACATCCAGACTGCCAATGAGAGACAGTGCGATGGTCCAGGGAGGAGACTGGGCTTGGTTTTTTCTCACAATTTGCAGCTTAGTTCAGGGATTTAGGCTGAGCTAATGATAGGAAGTAAACACAAAGCATAGGGGCTGATCTAATGAGGTTACTTGAGCTACCACCAGGGCGCTAAAGATGTTTGCAAGTTATATGTTCTGTTCATAAACTAACCCAGAGATTGACTGAAGCACCGTTGATCTAATTTACAGTAGCATAGCAAAAGCAGTTCGAAGGCTAGCTAGCTTAACTTTAGGCTCCATCTGTAGTTTATAAAGCAAACAAATAGAAACAAGCAAACAAGCTATTCGCTCCCCAATGGAGTCACCATTTTGTTATCAGGTAAACCAGTGTCCATTCAGAGCTGCTAGTCCCACTAAGATGGGTAGCTATCTTAGAAACAAACAAACTAAAGTCATTTGTGTTTTCCTTTATGAGAAATAGATGAGAGAGAAGTAAAGAGTACCAACCTCAGTCTCTCGCTTGGCTCCTTGCTTGTTTTCTCTCCCCTTTGATAGAGCTTTGCCACTCTTTCCTTACTTGTCTTGATTCAAAGAACATCTGTAGAGTCAAAGCAGCATAATACCATCAAAGCATAGAGATCTATAACCATAAACAATATAGGATCAGATATATATTAACCATACAAATGCATATATCAACACAAGATTCAGAGATATACAAGAATATGGAGGAAAAGTCAAATAGCTTTATTGATAAAAGTAGTAGAAGAGAGGATTACAACCCATTGATCTGACCCAGCGGCATCCTCCCAGCATGAAATCCCTCTTCACCTCATGAAAATCTAGATCACCCAACACTATGATGTTCCACAGAGAAACCAACAACACTTCCTCACAAGATACAAAATTCCATCCTCTGGATCTCTAGGATGAGGGATCCATATATAGATATTTGCAGGTGGGTGAGTCAACTTCTGGGATTTTGATTAGTTTCATTTCTCTGATAGTTCTTGGTTCCACTTGGAGATTTCATGATCTCTTACTCATCCCAGGGCGAATTCAGAGAGGCAAGTGTCAAATGAGCAGTTTCTAGAAGATTCTCTGGGTTTCCACCTAGCAAACTACCTCTGCCATTTGTCTATTCTCACACATTGCACCCTATAGAAGGCCTTTTCAGTATGCATCACACCCCCTGTGTGCAATAGGTGAGATGCATCGCACCCTGACCATGGAGCAAGTGAGATGGTCCAGTTTTGACTAGTTCTGAGTAGTTTTTCAGGGAGAACTTCTGGGAGATGATGTGATCAGCTGACCTTGTTCCTTTAGGGTATGAAACAACACTTTTAAGGGCTTAGAAGCCCTTGGTTTATGGACATATGAGATTGGGATTTCAGTGCCCAAATATGTCTATAACAGTCCTAAAAAATATTAGGTTGGACCCTATGCTAGAGGTATGATGCCCTAAAGGATATGAGTCCTCAAGAATATTAGGTTGGAGCCTCATGAATTGCAATTTTGTGCTTGGAAAAGTATAGCATGGATTCTGTCAGATTGAAAAATTGGTATCTTCATCTAGGGTTGAAGTCCTAAACATTATTGTACTTGATTTAATGTAAAGAAGAGGATTGGAGTCCTCATTATTTCTGTTTAATAAAATTATTTTTTTCTATATTGTTCATTTTGTGTTCTATTTATAAGCGATATAAAATGATAAAGAAAAAATTATAAAATAAAAATTGATTCACCCCTCCTATTAGTATTTCCAACACACTCATGCGATCAAGGAGGGCACACTTGTTCTAGTCAAAGGAATGCACTCAAAGGAAGACTTAATTCCTCAAGACAAAGTTTGGAACAAGGAAGGTGAATTATGCTTAAGAGTGTGCCATGTTCCCTTAGAGGGTGCAAGGGGCACTTTTGAAAACAAAAGGATTCCCGATCAGGGCTTAAGAGTGCAATTTTGCCCTCCTAACCCTAACGGGTTCACTTTGCAACCAAAATGTGTCTAAGTGTGAAAGATAGAACAAGGGGTGGACTTAATGAGTTTATACATAGAATCATGTGTGATGCATACCAAATCCTCAATACAACTTAGACATAATTAAACAATGATAAATAAAAATCAAAATTCCAGTTTACAAACACTCCCCAAGTACAATGGACAACATGTGTGCGACTATGACCAAAAGTGTCATTTTGCAACAAACATAGGTGTCATGACCATGAAATGTACTAGGTATGTTCTAATCAACATGATGACACTTAAGAATGATCAAGAACACTTGAAACACATACAATGACTTGACATGGCACTTGACGACCAAGGTGACACTTGATACAAAAGCTAAGTAGGGTCTAAAACGTAAACGTAGCAAAAGTTTGGAGGGTGTTGTAGCAGCGAAAACACGTATGTTCTCTAATTAATTGTTCATTCACTAGAGAAGTTTCAGTAGCATTGTTCATTACAGGATAATTTTGCAATGCACTGTCAAAATTTTATACCATGACTTCTAGGAAGATGAATCAACTCAACTCTTTTCAAATTGACTCTCATGTCCCTGACTTTGTCCTTAACATAGTGATTGATTTCTATTTCCTTTCTTGATTGGATTGCAACATTATTACAAATTTTTCCAACTGAACAACCAGTACAAGAGGGTTTTTTTTTTTTAGTTTGATCACGGGTTTCGATTCAATACAAACTTGCATTCCCATTTGATGATCATTTACACCATTCAGACATATTGGAAAGTACAGGTGTGTTTGCAAGCTTCATAATTGTATTTATACAAAGGAAACAATGAGTTCCTCTCCTTCTCCTCCTTCAAGAGATTCCAGGAACTCGTTCTTTCTTGTTCCTCAAAAGAAATTGAATTTTATAACCAAGGGTCATGAAAAATAATTGATTCCTCTTCTTCGCAAAACAAGGGAAACTGAAAACTATATTTACAACAAAAAATAACTTCTATAAAGGAGTAACTTCTCCATATTATTTAAAAGCAAATCAAAGCCTACTCCTAAATTAAATATTTAGAAGTTCTTAAAAAAAATTAATTTTTTTTCCCAACATTACCATGTGACAATCCCATCACATTAGTAATCTTTTGTCCAAATTATTTTTATGTTGTGCTCAGTGTATGCTCCTTCATCAAGCTCTCCTGGAAAGAAAGATTTATCACCGCCTTCTCATAAGATATTCTACATAATAACCTTCTTTACGTAGAGATGCAACATTCATCCAAGTAAAATCCTTAACCGGATGACCTTTCCACTTCACTAACTTTTCTAGATATTCATTCCATCTAGTATTTTTTGCAACCTTTGTGTCCAAAATAATTTTAGTATCCAATGTTTTCTCCATAGGCATTTGTTTCACCCATTGCTTCTCATTGTACTTTCTATTGTCCACATCCACTGTAGTGCAGTATTTATCACTGGCTTGATAAGGATACTAAGAAGTATAGTGAGGTTTTGAAGGAACGCTTAGGAGTTACATGGTCATCCCATAATGCATTTGTCAAAGCATTGTGCCAGTTCCTTTGCTTAGAGAAAATGGTTTTCATGATTATGCGAATAATATTTTTTTTGTTGATTCAGCTAAATTTTTTCCCTATGGGTAATAGTTATATGCATGCTTTAATACAATACCATTTTTCTAATGATAATTCATAGAGTTTTAGCGAAGAAAAATAAGTCACATTATCAAATATAAGTGACATTGAAACACCAAACCTGATACGTGATGTTATTCTTTAAGAAGTGGATGACTTCCTGGTTGTTAACTTGTCTTAAAGGAATTGCTTATGTTCACTGAGTAAAATAATATGTCATTATTAGAATGTATCGGTTTTTCTTCGATGAATGTGGAAATATTTTTCCAATAACATATAGTCCCATTCATTGGAATTGTTCCTCAGCTATTATTGGTAGTAGTGGCTCAGCTGACCTTTGATCTCGACCATCACATCTCTGATAATTTGGGCACTCGTGAGCATACGCATGATCATATTTGAATAAGGTGGGCCAACAATAACCAACCCTAATTACTTTATGCACAATTGTGTCTCTCGCGTAGTGACCACCTATCGGTCCATCGTGTATATATTTTAGTACCTTCTTCATGTCTTGAGGCTCAAGGCACCTTAGAAAGACACCATTGTCATGCTTCCTAAAAATCACTCCATGAATAAGCTGATAAGATAGAGATTTAAGATGGATTTCCCTATTTTGTTTATTCGATAAATGTGTGGGCAAGGAGTCGTTCTCTAAGAATTTCCATATGTTTGAATACCATGGCATTGTATATTTGGTCTAGGAAACTTGTTTGACATTATACATTTATATTTCCTACTCCCAACTTGAAATATCCTACTCGGAAGCATCTCTCGCTTTGACTACAAGTTGACAGAGGCCATGACCCTTAATGGTATGAACTGGTTTAAACTTCAGATCATATTCTTGTAAGCAGGTAATCCAATTTTCCCTTTTCTCACCCAACTCCTATTGCACAAAAAGTGTTTTGACCGCTGGATTAGGCACAAAAATTATCATGTGAGCTTTAAGGAGATAGGGCCTAAAACATTTTACTACCTTCTACACATCATAAGCCTATCTATCGATGGTGGGATAATTGAGCTTTGACCCCTGTAAGCCAACACTCATGAAATAAATATGCCATTTGTTTCCTTCAACATCCTTTTGAGTCAATGCAGCCGTAATGGATGAATCCAAAGAAAAAGTGTAAAACATGAAATATTTTCATAATTAGGACTAAATAATGTAGGTGTGTCAGCAATAGCTTGTTTAATTTGAGAAAAAGAATCCTTTTCCTTTTTATCCCATTTGTAAATCGCATCTTTATTAATCATATCTTGTAGATATTTAACTATATGAGCATAATTAGAGATCAAATTTCGCAGGAAATTAATCTTCCCTACGAAATATTGCATAGTTTTCTTATTCATCGGGAACAGGCTCTAAGTTATAGCTTTGACCTTTTCAGGGTCAACTTTGATTCCACTCTTTGCAATCATGTGTTCTAAGAGAGTGCCTTCTAACACACCAAAGATGTTTTTCTTTGGATTGAGGGAAATCCCATATTTACGACACAGCTCAAATATTTTCTTTAGATGACATACATGATCTAATATTCTTTTGGAAAACATAGTTACATTATCCAAATAAACAACCACCCTTTGACCAATCAGGCCACGGAAAGAAGTATATCCCTCTTTGAAATGTAGCAGAACATTGATAATCTTGAATGGCATATGCTTAAAAGCAAATGTTCCCCACTTGGTCTTGAAGGTAGTTTTGAGACGATCTGAATCTACCACTAACACTTGATTATAGTCAAAAAAACCATCTAACAACGAGAACATCTCAAACCCATATATTGTTTGGAGGGTCTATTCCATGCATGGCACTAAGTAATTATATTTATTTGATTCTCGGTTGAGGTTGTGAAAGTCTACACATAACCTTATCTCACCAGACTTCTTTCTGGATGGGACCAAATTTGAAACCCAAGTGGAATGTCTAACCTTGAAAATGATTTGAGCATCCAAATGGTTTATCAATTCCTTTTGTATCAGGGGTTCCATTTGATCTAGACTTATGCCAGAATGAAACAAAATACATATATAAATGTAAAACAGAAATGCAACAAAAATAAATCTTCATTTCATTAATATCAAAGAATTGAAAGATGCTTACATATAGAATGGAAGTAAAGTAGCTCACGCAGTTGTATCTTATCTTTGAGAAGAGATGTGGTGGCTAAATGACTTTGAGCTATGTTACAATGAGGCTCAAAGGCCTATTTATTATTAAGAAACAATGGAAAACCCTAAACATCCAAAAACCTAACCCTAAGAGATGAAGCACAAAAATTGTTGGCCCCATTGGGATAAATTGGTACATCAACTTCCTGTGGTTGTAACTTTGGTATAGATCTTCGTTTGATGCACATGATACCTCGCTAGAAATATCTATCTGAGGAATACAATGTTTGGTTGAAAAGTGAGTTAAAATGCCATGTTATCTCATTTTCCAAAAAAATGTCGTTTATGGCCTCAAAATGGCTCCAGAAGTTCAAGACCCAAAAAACTTCCACAAATAATAAATTGTGCTACAATTACGGAAACTGAAAATAAATAATAATACAATGGTGGGGGTCCAAGTGGAATAGGCTTGTGGCCACCAATATCCACCTGGATCAGTCCTCCCCCCTTAGGAAGCAATTGTCTCCATTGCATTTAATGCCTCCATGAGATGGGGAAACTTTTGTTAAACGTGGTCCCTGGTAATCCACTTGCCTTGGTGCAAGAGTTGGCCAGAATTGACAACCTGATACAGTTAGATCTTATACTGGTGAATGTTCTTAATATTCATGTCCATGATTCGATCAGTTGTGGCCTATTCCATGTAGTTTGGGTTTAGCTTTGTTGGTGTGAGATGTTCTACAATGTCTAATGTGCCTAGTAATGGTGGAAAGTGTGGTTGAAGGTGGTCCACATTGAACACTGGGTGCAGGCCAAGGAATGGGGGAATGATAAGCTTGAAACATTGTCTCTGACAGCTTTAGGGATTGTGTAAGGACCATATCGAAGTAGGTGAAGCTTTCGATGGGCCTCAATGAGGTGCTCCTTCTGCAAATGTAACCAAACTTTATCACCCTCCTGGAACTTGTGTGGCACCCTATGTTGATCATGATGTTAGAAAATTATATATTACAGAGCAATGGAACACATCAAATATTGCAGAAATATAAAGAAAGAAAATGCATAAAACAAGAGAGACACAGATATACATGGTTCACCCAGTTTGGGCTACGTCCACCCCAAACAACCAGTCCTTCCTTTCTATTATCCAGCAAAATGAAGAGACACAACCTACAACAGATCTACTGTAATATCCTTTGTTTTCTCTTACAGTCTCACCTCTTTGTTTCTCGCTCAAATAATACACATCTATATCACACCTCAAATACAATGCCTTCATACAGAGAGAGGAGTTGCCTTCTAGGGTAAAAAACCCTAAACTAAACATAAGTTCTACCGTCAGATCATCTGCCTAATGAACGGCCCAGATTGACTGGAAATTACTATACTTTTACAAGGAAATTTTACATTTGTTTTTTTTTAGCTTTGAGGGTGTTGCCCCCGAAACCCTCACCGAGGGACTACTGGCCCCCAGACCCCCAACTGGGGAGGATTAACCCCCCCGAACCCCCCGCGGGGTGTGGGGGGGGGGGACAAGTCCCCCCCA
>APFE031029865.1:25412-53717 GCA_000404065.3 Pinus taeda
CTCGCTAAGGATAGCACCAACAACATCATCAAACTTTAAAGTACTAGATCCAGAAACAGAGTTACTAATGGCCATTACTAAACCATTCCAACTTTCTAGCAATGAGCACAAGAATAACAGAGCTATAACTTCATCATCAAAGTTTACCCCTACAGAACATAACTAAATTGTAACAGTATTAAAATAATTTAAATGGTCTTCAACAGATCCACCTTCCAACATCTTCGTATTAAATAATTGTTTCATAAGAAATACCTTGTTTGAGGTCGAGAGTTTTTCATATAGTTTCTCCAACGCCTTAATCAAACCCTATGTCATTGTTTCCTTCAAAATGTTGAAGGTGAACAACACTGTGAGGTACAACCGTACTGTTCTGAGTGCCTTTCTATCGAGAAGGTTCCATTCTTCATCTGTCAACCCATCAGCATCTTTGTTTTTCCGCCCAATGGTAGGTACAGATCTTTCTGATACAGATAATCTTCCATTTGCATCTTCCACAATGAGAAGTTTTGGCCGTTAAATTTCTCGATCCTAAACTTACCATCTTCCGCCATTTCTCCCACTCGAACCAGGAACCCTTCTTTCCTGTGAGTTTATCAACCAAATAGACCTTTGACTCTGATACCAGTTGTTAGAAAATTATATATTACGGAGTAATGGAACACATAAAATATTGCAGAAATATAAACACAGAAAATGTATAAAACAAGAGAGACACAAATATACGTGGTTCACCCAGTTTGGGCTATGTCCACCCCGAACAGCCAGTCCTTCCTTTCTATTATCCAACAAAATGAAGAGACACAACCTATAACAGATCCATTGTAATATCCTATGTTTTCTCTCATAGTCTCACCTCTCTGTTTCTCGCTCAGAGAATACACATCTATATCACAGCCTCAAATACAATGCCCTCATACAGAGAGGGGTTGCCTTCTAGGGGAAAAAACCCTAAACTAAACATAAGTTCTACTGTCAGATCATCCGCCTAATGAATGGCCCAAATTGACTAGAAATTACTATACTTTTACAAGGCAGTTTTACATATGTTTTTTTTAGCTTCAGGGGTGCTGCCCCCGAAACCCCCACCAGAGGACCGCTGACCCCCGAACCCCCCAGCTGGGGGGGATCGGCCCCCCCGCACCCCCTCATGTGGAGGGGTGTACAAACTTTTTGGGGTATACATCCGGCTGAAACAAAGACCTCTAAATAATAATGCTCCATACTCAACACATGACATTGTTTGTACTTAGCATTTTCTTTTTCCAATATGTCATGGATCTAATGGTGGATGTGTTGAATGCATTCAATGAAGTTGGTATCTCTGTCAGCTTCTAATTATACATGAATCAATTCTGCCTAAGTAGTTGCAAGTGGTATGGCAACATTAATGTGACATAGCGATTGGAATCTTAATCCCACCTAAAAGCGTCTATGGCTAGTTGAGATGCGGAGATCTCTATTATAGTTGTGTTGGACATAGGGAAGGCTTTCATCCCATGTGTATGAATACTTCAAGTTGTACATGTGCAGGATGTGCACGATCATCTTGTTGACGACCTATGTTTGGTCATCATTTTAGGGGTGGAAGGTCATGGACTTAGTGAGATTGGTATCCAACAACAACCAAAGGCTTGATCAAAATGTACTTAGGAACTTGTTGTCCCGATCTGAGATAATGGTTGTGGGATCCCAAAGTGTACCCATACTTGTTCAAAGAAGAGTTTGGTAGTGGCTTCTACTATAATTCTCTTCTTGTAGGCCCCCAGAATGTCCATCTTATAGAATTTTTTTACGACCACAAAAACATGGTCATTTCTATGCTCGATGGAAGGAAGTCTTGACATGTAATCCATGCAGATGGATTACTAGGGTTGGATAGGAGTAGGAAGAGTATATAGGCCTTACTTCTTGATCATGGGTTGGCAATGACGCAGGCAGTGAAGGATGTGATGTATTTCCCAACTTCATCAGGAAGGTTCAGCGAATAAAAATACTTTTGCATCATTGCCACTGTCTTTTCAATGCCAAAGTGTCCAATGACCTAATAGTAGTGCACCTCCAAAATTATCTTGGAATGCTCGCTTGAAGGAACACAGGGTTGTCCCAAGTGGCATAACAATGTGTCTTGGAGTTGAAATATTGGAACTTGCTTACCTTCCAGAAGCATATGGTATGTGGTGCCAAATTTTGGATCACTCTTGTAAATATGTGTCCATCCCAAAGTCTTATGCCCACAAGAGTCGAGAATAGTGATCAGTGCCATAACAGGTGGTTAGTTGACAAAGTCTGCAACATTATTGGTGCTTCCCTTCTAGTACTTAATGTTGAAATGGAATTGTTGCATATATGTGGACCATTTACGATGGTGATCGTTCTACAATTTTCCTTGTGTATGTATGAAGTGCAAGGATTGGTGGTCTATGTGGATGACCATTTCCCTCAGCAAAATGTAATGCTTGCATTTTTGCTACTTTCACAATGGCATACATCTCTTTGTCATAGGTGGGATATTTTCGTACTGTGTCTGAAAGTGTCTCATAGTGATATGCCCCTCGATGCTCCTGTTGGGTAAGAACTGCACCAACAACATAGTCATAGGCATCTATCTCAATTTAAAATGGTTGTTACAGGTCCAGTAATGTGAGCACTGGTGCAAAGTAGAGGCGATACTTCATGTTATATGGAATTTATGATTGCGGACAAAAGTATCTCCCCTAGGTCGGTGGTTAACCTATAACAACAGAGAGACAAGGAACACAATGCTTTTCCTTAAAGTAAATAGATGATGGAGTGATGCCTACCTGGAATCCTTCGCATTCTTTTCTCCTTCTTCAGTTTGCAAGCTCCAATCCTAGCTATGATTGCGAAAATTAGAACTTACACAGTCAAATAACACAAGGCAAGAAACTACTAGATGTATGCAATATCATCTAAGTATTTTATTCAATAGATCAACATGGTATTGAAATAAGTGAAACAACATCACATATAGGAAAATAGTGAATTCATTGTGTTACAATAAATGGAAGGAGATTACAACCATAAGTAGCAGTTGATATTGTAGAAGACCTCCAAATTGTTGACTTGTCCTTTCCTTGTCACAATATGAACCTCTAATCACCCTAAATGCATGGAATGGTGACAACTCACTACAGCAACATAAGGGTGGAATTATTCTCCAAAATCCAACCCCAACCTCATACCAGGCTGGAAATATATAGAGAAGAAATATAAGTTTGGAGTTCTTATCCAATTACCATTATAGGGTAAGAGATCCACTTTTGATGGAGGGATAGGATCAAAGGATAAGTGGTGAAAAATCCAATGTAGGGATGGATAGGATCCAAATTATTTATCCAAGGTAAGTAGTTCTAACAAATTCTGGAAACTCCTGGAAGGTGAATCTTCTGGAATCCCAATCATTCTCCCGAATTTCTAGAACCAACGTTGGTGCAAAGGGGAGAAACCTATTGGTGACCAACACAGGCCATAGTGAAGCAACCTGTTGGTGAACACACACCGTCAGGCTTATAAGGAGCATTGGTCCTTAAATTGGGTGAGATGAAGCAGTTTAGGGCTCAAACTCTGGGAAATGAAAGGTACATGCATAGGGATTTGTGCAATATGGTGACAAGGTGGAATAGGATGTTAATTGACCCCATTAGGAAGCTCGCATATCAAATGTGACAAAATGGCATATAATAGAATTCCCCCTGAAGCACAAAGTCAGATATGATGACTGATAACTAAAGTGTTTTACCTTGTGACAAGTAGGGATCAAGGACAACTGATGAGCTTTTTTTGTTACAATACATTTTCAACATGACATCTTGTTTGTTGAGGGAGGCATACAAATACTCAGCTCATAAGATAACATAACATGTACAATGATCAAATGATGTGTCCGCAGATGCAACTAGTGGACCAATGACTAGATGACTGTCAATATTATCATAGCCATCATATATTTTGATCTATGTATAATCTTGAAATATTTTCTCGGATGGATGAAACTAGATCTGGGTTCTTCTATCTCATTCACACGACCAATCAAAGTATGAGTCTAACCATGTGAATCAATGAGCAGAGTCAAACATGGTAGAAACTATCTGATTACCAACCAGTGATGTAAATTGTAAACAAATACAAGAGAAACCACCGATGATGTTAATGGATCTTAAGGTACCATAGTGCAATCCGTATGGTGTGAATAAATGAGTTGATGTTGAACAAAACACATAATATTTTTCTCGAAGGTCATTGATGTAAACCTGTCACCGAGAGCGAGGAAACTTGCCATTGATGTATGCAAGAACCAAGGTACCAAGGGGTATTTATAACTCAACTTCCCGGATGATGTGCTGATGTCAATAGGAAGAAACCCACCACAGGATGGCCTTGATGTATCCCACATCAATGACATGAAATGGGTATGATGATTGAGACAGAATGATGCTGACATGGAACTGGATCAGGAAAGGAAAACGTGAAATGAAGGCTTAAGAGTATTGTAGCATATATCAACTGAATGAATTCTCTTGAACACACTAGCGACACTGAATGGAGTTGGAAGCATTGACCCAAAACTGAGATGGAAGTTCTAAAAATGGTATGATAACCAAAAGACAATAAGATTACCCAACCCAACAGCCATGGATATGAAGTGGAAGAGTGTCGTGTTCAAGAGCGACTCGCTGCCATTAGCAAAATGGAATCCCTTGTTTTCCCAATTTCCCCAACCATACTAGTCAATACATCTTTAGTTTTTTACAAGCTTGAGGAGGATAACATATTCTTGATGTGTAAATTCATCCTTTAGATGAATCCCTTCGAGTATATTTAACGAACCCTGAGAAGGAGTGGTTTGGTCTTGTCATGTTCGACAAGTCCATCACTGTTTGATGTTTCAGCAATTCCAGTGAAGGTAAAACTCGACATATTTTTCATGTTTAGAGAGTTTTAAAAAGAGGCAAAAAAGAAAACTCCAGATGTCCCTTTTTGTAGGTAATCCCTCAAGTCCGAAAAGGTAGAAAACAATACCCAAGAGAACCTCTTAGCCATGTTTGACTAAGGTATTCATTTTTGTAGGTAGTCTATCTCAATGTGGAAAAGGGTTAAACTTATACTGAGTAGATGTCTTTTCATTTACTTTTACGAGTTCAAAAAGGAAAGTGCTCAACAATATTTTCATATTTTGGGAGCCTAAAAGGAGTTGAAAGAGGACTCCTCCTAAAGGAACGAGTTGTATAAACAATAGAAACGAGTTCTGGTCATGATGGAACTACTCAAGACATGTAGGGGTCATGAGGTTGATTAATAATACCATTCATCATAGTTGTTCTTCGGGAAAGGGTAAAACAACCAAGTGAAAGTGTATGATCAGCCAAGCAGAAGGCGACAATGGAATGAGAAAACCAAGGATCATCTCGAAAGAATAGGCTGATAAAAATTGCAATAATGAGGGATGAAATGGGAATGGTTTCATTTTTACATAAGCTTGAAACATGGGAAACTATGCTTGAGAATTGGTTTCATTTTTACACAAGCTTGAAACAGAGGAAAACTATGCTTGAAATAAGTATGCATGCCCCCAACATCATGACTCAATTCCAGGTACATGCCCCCCAAACTTCATTTCATGCACCTAAGTAGATTATCGGGTACTAACAAGTGGATGGAATGAAGGTTCATTTACAAGAATAAGTGAAAGACTTGATTGGGAATTTACGAGATCTAATCAAAAGACTCTAATTGAAAGGGAATCTGTTTCATTTTTAAATGAGCTTGACACAGGAAAAGAACTATGCTCATGAGACCTTGTTTCATTTTTTAACAAGCTTGACACAAGACAAGGAACTCTGCTCATGACACCTTGTTTCATTTTTTAATGAGCTTGACACAAGACAAGGAACTCTGCTCCAGGAACCTTGCTTCATTTTTTAAGGAGCTTGACACAAGAAAAGGAAGGACCTTGTTTCATTTTTTAACAAGCTTGACACAAGAAAAGGAACTCTTATCCAAGAACCTTGTTTCATTTTTTAAGGAGCTTGACACAAGAAAATGAACTTTGCTCCAAGGACCTTGTTTCATTTTTTAATGAGCATGACACAAGACGTGGAACTCTGCTCCAAAATCAAATCATGGCCCCCAATAAACCACGGCTTCCAAGACGTTCTCATTAGATGGGAGAACAACACTTTGGAAGGGATGAAAGTTTCCAATGGAAAGATCAGACTCAAATTCCCTCAATAAATGATTCACCATATCACCTACTGAATCTAGGTTGAAAGAAGTTGAGCAGATAGTGAAAGGATCATCTTCAGCAGTAGGTACGTGAATGGGATAGGTTGCCACATAATTAATTTGTGGCAGGGGAGATACCTCTTGCATATAAGGACCATTTATGGAAGATAGTTGATTGGGAGCCAAATTAGGACCAATGAATGAAAGTTGGTCAATGGTCACGATTCTTCCTTCATGTGGGAAACACATTACATGAAAGAGTGAAGAGACATTATCCCCCATGACATAAACATAGTCACGCCCAAGGAGTAAATTAAAATCTAAAGGGTCTTGGACTACCATCACATCGATATAGACAGTCTTTCCTCCGAAAATAATAAGAAACTTAGGAAGGTGATCCGGATTTAAATAGGAATGCAACAAATTACATATATAACCATAAATACATATATGTAGCAGAAATAACACTTCCTTTGATTAATATCAAATAATGAAATATGCTTACAAATATTATGGCGATGGTAGCTTATCTCCGAGAAGAGATGTGGTGGCTACATGCCTCTGGACTACGTTACAATGAGGCTCAAGGGCCTTTTTATTATTGAACAATAAGAGAAAACCCTAAACAACCAAAACCCTAACTTGAGGAGATGTAACACCAAGAGTTTATGGGCCTCGTTGGGGTTAGTTGGGCAGCCAACTTCTCGGGGTTGTGACTTGGTCGTATTATCTTTGTTTGATGTGTATGATACCCCATTGGAAATATCTCTCTGAGGACTACGACGTAAAAAACAACTTATGAAAATTTGTTGGCAATAGATTGCCATAAAAACATCATTTAAGGCCTAAAAACGACTCCAAAAGTTTAGGACCCGAAAAAACTGCTAAAAATAGTAAATTGTGCTACAATTAAGGAAACTGAAAAACTGAAAGAAACAATGGTGGGGGTCCAAGTGGAATTGGCAAGTGGCCATCAATATCCACCTAGATCTGTCCTCCCCACTTAGGAAGAAATGATCCCCATTGCGTTGAATGCCTCCATGAGATGGGGAACTTTTGTTGAACTTGGTCCCTGGTGAGTTGTTCTGCAATTCTCTGATGTGTCCAGTAATGGTGGGAAGCATGGTCGAGGGTGGTCCACATTGAACACTAGGTGCAAGCCAAGGAATGGGGGAATGATGTGCTCCAAAGCATTGTTTCCCACATCTTTGTTACTGGTGTAAAGACCATATCGAAGTGGTCTGAGCTTCTGATGGGCTCTAGTAAGGCATTCTTTCTGCAAATGCAACCAAACTTTGTCACCCACCTGAAACTTGTTTGAAACCTGATGTTGATCATGTCATTGCTTGTACTTGGCATTTTCCATAATGGAGCGGCGATATATTGGCCTGTTGGGTAGAGGTGATCTAGGAGTTAGATCGAACGAATACTTGACCTAACAGTGTAACGGTACCCCTGTTAGTGAGGAGAAGATGTCCCTGTATCCTTTCATGATTGTATCCACCTGCTTCTACTACATGGACGAACCCTTCCAGGGGGCCATGGATGTGGCTACGATCTTCCCCATACTTTGAGAGTGAAACAAAAAGAAAATAAATTTCCTAGTCTGGGAGATGATCTTACTGCCTTTCTTAGCAGAGATCAAAGAAGTGGTGGTAGGTGGGGCTACCTCTAGTATCCTGTATAATGTATTACACAAATAAATAATAACAGTGTGAGGCCTTGACTCATACACAACATGTCGCTTCCACAAGCATGGTTGGCCTAATAATACATCACAACCATCAAGAGGTGCAACATCACACAATACCTCATATGTGAAGGGCTTGATGTTGTAGGGAAGGCAACACTGCTAGTGGACTTGGAGATCTCGTCCTTGGTGAAGCCACCCGATGTTGTACAGTTGTAGGTGTGGTATGGTTAGTAGTCCCAACCACTTCATGACCTTTGTTGAAATGAGGTTCTTTTGGCTCCCACTTTCAACAATGAATTGTTGCGGTGAACCCTTCACCCACATCTATGAGTGGAAAAGATGCTCCCCCTCCTCTGGATCTTTGGGCTCATTCTTCTGGATCTTAGTGGTGGTAACAGTGGTGTTAGGCTCCGTATCAATGATCTGCTTCCCTTTGTCATTCCTCTTTTCAGGTTCTGACTCAAGGTCGAAACATGCATCTAATTCTAAAGCCTTCAACTTGGCCACCAATGACTACTTGGCCCGACACTCACCTGTGTTGTGATTGGGGCTCTTGTGAAACTCACGCCACTTTCCTATGTCCTTCTTTGACTTTATGGATTTTTCTTTTCTTGAGGCTTCGACAAGTTATCTTGGGGCACCCCACCTTGGCTTTGTCCTTTGTTCTTTGAATTCGCAGATCCAAAGTCTTGCTTCTTTTGTTTAAACTTATGCTTGATCTTGTCAACGTATTGGTATGTCATGCCGAGTGAGGAGATGTCCAGGAACTCCATCTTGTCTTGGATGTACCTGTGTAGGCAGTTGCGGTATCTAAGTACCAAATTCCGCTCAGAATCCTTGATACCCAACTTTGTGCGAAGGGTATGAAAAATATTGGTAAACTCTCGCACGTCTTGGTCCCTTCCCTACCACAGTGTGGTCCACTTTGTGTGTTTATCCTCATATCTTTTGACAAGGTAGTACTTCTCCTTAATGGCATCCCGAAATGAATTCCAAGTGGGTGCGACTAAAAAAAGTGAGGTCATACTTTAATCCTTTTGCTCGCAATAGGTTTCCCACCAATCCTTGACATGGGGGGCTTCTTTGAGAAGAGCGAAAGTAATCTTTTCCTGGCTGGAAAAATCATGAAAAGAAAAATATACTTCTAGCAGATTTAACCATTTATCTACGACATCTGCATCTATCTGACCCTCGAATATGGGGATTTCAAAGTTAACGTGTACTTTAAAGGGTGTGGCGTTTCCAAAGTAGCTATTAGATGTGTCAACCCTGGGTAGCCGCTGAAGGATATGGGAAAAGTTTTCCATCATCACGTTCCTTTGTCACTCGAGGGCTTCTTCGAGCAAGATTTTGATAGTATCTCCTGCCCCCTCAGCTTTATTTTCATCTGCCATGGGAGGTTGTTGAGATTTGTGAGGATGGTCTTGCAAAGGTTTGACCAGTTCAAGCCCTAACTCCTTAAACCCCGACCTCGTTGGGGACATGCAAAGAAAACAAAGAAAGAGCAGACCGCTCTAATACCACTGATCTGGATTTAAACAAGAATGCAACAAATTACAGATATAACCATAAACATAGAGATGCATCAGAAATAACACTTCCTTTGATTAATATCAAATAATGAAATATGCTTACAAACAGTATGGTGATGATAGCTTATCTCTGAGAAGAGATGTGGTGGCTACATGCCTCTGAACTGCGTTACAATGAGGCTCAAGGGCCTTTTTATTATTGAACAATAAGAGCAAACCCTAAACAACCAAAACCCTAACCTGAGGAGATGTAACACCAAGAGTTTATGGGCCCCATTGGGGTTAGTTGGGTAGCTAACTTCCCGGGGTCGTGACTTGGTCATATTATCTCTGTTTGACGCACAGGATACCCCGTTGGAAATATCTCTCCGAGGAATACGACGAAAAAAACAACTTGTCATACATTGTTGGCAGTAGAGTGCCAAAAAATGTCGTTTAGGGCCTCAAAACGGCTTCAGAAGTTTAGGACCTGAAAAACTGCTAAAAATAGTAAAATGTGCTACAATTAAGAAAACTGGAAAATGAAAGAAACAATGGTGGGGCTCCAAGTGGAATTGGTGGGTGGCCACCAATATCCACCTGGATCAAAAGGATCCCTAACAGTTGATCGGTTCCTCTATTAAAATCCAACAGATTCTGGGTAACGGGCACAGGCTGCGGAGAACCTAAAGCTTGTAAAGCAGTTAAGGACATAATACTAACATATGTGCCTTCATCTATAATTATGCTAGGTACGACCACATTATAAGCCTGTACTACGATCTGAAAGGGCACGTAAGGAGGAAGATGATATCATGTCAGTTGACTACAATCAAAGGAAGTGACCATACTACTTGGAGGGGGTGTCGTGGGAATGGAAGAACCGCCCCCTTGCACTGTGGGAATAGGAGGATTTCTCTTCTATGTCATGGGAATGGGATAACTATCCCCTAGTTCATTGGAATTTGAAGAAATGAGATGAACCTGAGTGGTATGAAGTTCACTCTCTACGAGAAAGGTACGATCAACTGAAGCTGGAACCAAGTCAACCATTTTCTCAACCAATGGTTGGTTGAGAATGGACCCATGGGATTCACGTTTAGAGAGAGTGGGATTGATTGGATTCGAATTCTAATCAATCACTTTATAAACTAGTTGAGGATTGGGAGAAATCTTTCAATAACTAGTTTGAAGTCGAGGCTGAGAAGCAGTAATATTTTCCAACACTTTTGAGGCTTCATCCATATAAGGAAAAAGGTGAATAGAATGATTCCCTTCACATAACTTACAGGGAAATTTGACTTTACCCTTTTTCCCATGGACCTTACTATGACTAGTTGAAGTTTTGTCACTAGCATGATCTCCAGAAGCTAATGACAAAGGCAGATGTGAGCTTGTGGACCACACTTCTAATACCTCGGGAATACCATGACAATCTCTACGAAGGTGGTCACCCTTACTTAACATGCAAGGGAATTTAACTTTATGGGGTTTGTTAGAAGGTTTTTCCATACTATTTTCATCCATATCAATGGTTTCTTGGTTTCCCCTTGCTTATTTTGCTTCTTCTTATTCGTCCTTTTCTTCTTCTTCTTAGCTTCCTGATTATTAGAATCAAAACTTTCACCAGGAAAATAGGAAGAAAGGGATGAAGAAACAATAGGTGAAGAAGGAAAAAAGTCAACTTTAGGATCAATTTGAGGTTGATATTTTTCAGCTGGAGAAGAACCTGGTTGAGAAGCAATTTGGACATTTGAAACCATAGGGGTCGAAAATAACTAAACTGGAAAACCAATGGTAAATACAGGAAGGGAAAACGTTGCCATATAGGGAGCACCAATATTTCCAAAAGAAGTAAAAGGACCAGGATTCTCCTCAGAGGGGTTCCCTTAATTGGTAGACTCTAAAGTTATTGCTATTAGTCTCAACCTAAGATCCACTAAGGAGTTTTTTCCACGGGGAGGATGTTGTTCCACAGTAAATTCATTGATTTAAGAACTTAAAAACACACATAACATAAAGGGGTAAGTAGGCATAAAGGTTTACCAAGCAACGATGAACTGCAATATACACCTTGGTGAACCAAGGACTTAACATATGTATAGGAAATCTCCCCAAATTTTTTGTTCAGTGTATCGTGGTATATAAGGCAAAGACTCGATTACCTATGGATGGATAGCAACCTATAGGGGACTCCCAAAATATACGCAACGGTACGTGAGAGTGTAGTCCTTAATAATGTTGTCTAATGCGTAATTGTTCGATGAGAGCATTCCCATGTACTTTACGTGCATGGAGCACCACCAATATACCCAAAGGTATGTGGAGTATGGTCTTAGAAACTCACATACGTGGAACAGGATTTCACCCCTAGAATGCAATGCTGGTAAAAAATGACAACTCCTACGTTTAACCACGATGGAACACATATCTAGCCTAGACCTCTAAATGTTTGTGTTAATGTTACAAATGCTCAGGTTTATTCAATAAATTTTATGTTTATCTTTGATTAGATTTCAGTTTTAGGTCTCAACATGAATGTCACCTGAATATCCTAAAATGAAAATATAGCATGAGAAAATAGAAATCCTTTATATTTCAATGAAAATCTAGCTGAGAAAGGGAAGAAACAATCAATATGTAGCACACAATATGCAACAAATATGTAGCAAGATGTAGTTTCCTTTCCAATTCAACTATTCCTATGCTAATGCACATGAAAAACCCTAAATGTCGATGCAATTATTTTCTTTTCACCACACTTAATTTTCAAAATGGAGAAAACTAAGATGCAAATGTTCAATTACTAGATCAATTTCACTTTTCAGAATAAGGACTAGAACAACAATATAAGTGATCAACAATCAAACGAAATCATTTTACATGTGACCAATTGACAAAAACAAAGAAAAATCAAAATCAATTCTTATCAAAGGCAAACAACGCATTGTAAACCAAATGGAGGCTTTAGAGAGACCACAGGACATTAAAGACTCGGGGAAATTCAGCTGGAAGTAGGCTGACCACAAAGAGGCTCAAGAACCAAGAAAAAAATCATGCAAAAACAGGGGCCAACGCTGGTGCATAAGAGGCACCAATGCGTTGCAACATTGGTGCAGAGTGGGCTAGGGTGAGGTGAAATGTTATGTCTAAGGCACAAGGGGTGCATTGGGCCTGGGAAAGAGGTTTCCAACACAAAATTTTCAAAAAAGGTTCAATGAAATGACTTCCTGGGACTGTTCTTGGTTGGATAGTACAACAAAGGTCTTTCAAGGAGGTAATAAAACACAATGGACAAGGATACCACCAAGGGAATGCTCCATTCCCAGTATGGTTGCCAATTTGTTATATGAGATTTACGATTGTGGATAAAATTATCTCCCCTAAGTTGGTGGATAACCTAGAACAATAGAGACACAAGGAACAAAATGTTTTTCCTTAAAGTAAATAGATGATGGAGTGAGGCCTACCTGGAATCCTTCGCATGCTTTGCTCCTTTAGCTTGGAAGCTCCAATCCCAACTCTGATTGCTAAAATTAGAACCTACACAATGAGATAACACAAGCCAAGAAACTACGATATGTATGCAATATCATCTAAGTACTTTATTCAATAGATCAACATGGTATTGAAATAAGTGAAACACAATCGCATATAGGAAAACAATGAATTCATTGCATGACTATAAATGGAAGGAGATTACAACCATAAGTAGCAGTTGATCTTGTAGAAGAGCTCCTCCATGTTGCTTAATTGTCCTTTCATTGTCACAATATGCACATCCAATCACCCTAAATGCATGGAATTATGAAAACTCACTACATTAGCATAAGAGTGGAATCATTCTCCAAAAGCCAACCCCCAACCTCATATCAGGCTAGAAATATATAGAGAAGTAAGGTAAGTTAGGAGTTCTTATTCAATTACCATTCTAGGGTAAGAGATCCACTTTTGATGGAGGGATAGGATCAAAGGATAAGTGGTGAACAGTCTAATGTATGGATGGATAGGATCCAAAGGATTTATCCAAGGTAAGTAGTTCTATCCAATTTTGGAAACTCCTCGACGGTGAAGATTCTGAATTCCTAATCATTCTCCTGGACTTCTAGAACCAACGCAAGTGCAAAGGGGAGCCACCTGTTGGTGACCATCACATGCTAGAGTGGAGAAAACTGTTGTTGAATGCACCCCAGTAGGCTTATAGGGAGCGTTGGTCCTTAAACTAGGTCAGATGAAGCAGTTTAGAGCTCAAACTCTAGGAAATGAAAGGTACATGCATAGGGCTTTGTGCAAGATGGTGACAAGGGGGGAATAGGATGTTGATTGATCCCATTAGGAGGCTAACTTATCGTATGTGACAAAATATCCTATAACACTTCAACTTGGAAAATGCCTTCTATTGGGATTCACACCAAAAGAAAAGAAAAAAATCGCTCCTCCCTTGGTGACTTGACTCAAAGGCTAAGTGATATGTGAGAATCCCAACTTTAACTTACGATAGAAATCGATAAGACCCAAAAAGTTGTAGAGCTCTATTAGAGTTGTTGGGACTAGCCAATCCCAAATAACTTGTATTTTAGTTGGGTCCACATGCACACCCTTCTCATCAATGATGTACCCTAGATAGTGAACCTGGGTCATACCAAAGGTGCATTTCTCCAAATTTACACACAATTTGTGTTATTTTAGAGTTTGGAAGACCTGTGGAATATGGTGTATGTTCTCTTCCCAAATCTGGATGAAGATTAGGATGTCGTCCAGATACACTACCACGAATGAGTTGGTGAAGGGCTGCAAGATGTCCTCCATTTGCCACATGAAGGTTGCGGGGGAATTCACCAACCCGAAAGGCATGACCAGCGATCCAAAAAGGTCCTCTTTACATTTGAAGGTAGTCTTCCACACATCATAGATTCCCTGGTGATAATTGGACTTCAAGTCAATATTGCTAAAATATTTGATCCCCTTGAGTTGGTCCAGAAGGTCATCGATTAGTGGGATTGGATACCTAGTCCGAATAGTGATCTTATTCAGCACCCGATGGTAAATATAGGGCCTCCATGTTTCGTCCTTCTTCTATGCCAATACGATCGGGCTCCCTTAGGGTGATGAACTTGGCATGATGTGCCCTTGCTGAAATAACTCCTGAATATGCCTCTTGATTTCATCATTCTCCATAAGAGATAATTAGTAGATTGGTACATTGGTTAGTCGCATGCTTGGGTTCAGATCGATGGAGTGCTTGACCTTACAGTGTAGGGGTACCCCTTTGGGTGAGGTGAATATGTCCCTGTACTCCTCCATGATCTTGTCCATATGTTGTTGTCATGCGGAGGAGCCCTGTGTGGAGGTTATCGATGTGGCCACAACCTTCCTCTTACTTTGAGGGTGAATCATAAGAAAGACAAATTTCCTAGTTTGGGAAATGATCTTACTGCATTGTTTAGCAAATATCACAAAAAAGGTAGTATGTAGCACTACCTCTAGTATCTTGTACAATTTGTGACCCAAATTAATAATAACAAAATGAGGTTTAGATTCATATATGACTTGACGCTTCCATAGGTATGGCTAACCTAATAAAACATCACAAAATTCCAGAGGGGAAACATCACACAATACCTCATCTACAAAGGGCTTGATGATATAAGGCAGGGGACACTACTTCTGAAACGAAGATCTTGCCCTTGGTAGAGCCACCTAATTGTGTACATATGTGGGTGTGCGTTGTCAGTAGCTTCAATCTCTTAACGACCTTGACTGAGATCAAGTTCCTTTAGCTCTTGTTGTCCACGATGAACTACAACAGCAAACCCTTTACCCACATCTTCAAGTTGAATAGGTACCCCCCTCCTCTGGATCCTCGGGTTCTACATTTTGGAGCTTGGTGGTGACTATCGTCGAAGTGGGATTATCGTCAATGGTTTGATTTCCCTTATCGGTTCCCTTGTTGAGTTCTCGCTCATAATTAAAGCATGCATCCATATCTATGAGTATTTTATCTTGGCCACTAGTGCCTGCTTCACAAGACATTCGTTCATGTTGTGAGTGGGAATTTTATGGAACTCACACCAATTTCCAGTCTCTTTATACGCCTTCCCATTATTTTTGGATTGCAGCTTTGAGGATTTTTCCTGGGGGATCACAACCTGACTTTTCTCTTTTCTATGTGGCTTGGGGGCACATTTGCTCTACTTTGAGTTCATAGATCCAAAGTCTCACTTCTTCTACTTGAATTTTTGCGCGATCTTGACAGCATATCGATATGTTGCACCAAGCCAGGATATGTCCAAGAACTCCATTTCCTCCTAGATGTATTTATGAAAACAACTGTAGTACTTTAGCACTAGATGTTTCTTAGAATATTTGATACCCAACTTTGTGCACAAGGTATGGAAAAGATTCACCAGCTCATGCACATCTTGATCACATTATTTCCGCAACATAGTCCTTTGTATGTACTTTTCCTCATAACTCCCAAAGGGTAATATTGTTCCTTGATGGTGTCTCGAAAAGAATTCCAAGTGGGTTTTGCTAAAAACAATGAGGGTTCTCTCTTGTCCCTCTATTTACAGTAGGTTTCCATCAGTCCTTGACATGGGGGGCAGATTTGAGGAGTGCAAAAGTAATATTTTCCCTATTAGAAAAATCATGAATCGAAAAATATCCTTCCAACATATTTAACCATATATGTATGGCGTCTACATCTATCTAGCCTTCAAATATAGGAATGTCAAATTTGACTTGTACCTTGAAGGGAATAGTGCCTCTAGAGTGGTTATCGAATGAAGATGTGTTTCCTGTGGGCATCTGTCGAAGGATATGGTCAAAGTTGTCCATCATCACGTTCCTTTGTCACTTGAGGGGTTCTTCGAACAATATTTTGAAAGGATATCCTGATCCCTCATCTTTCATTTCTTCCACCATGGGAGGACATCAGGGTTTGTGTTAAAGACATATTTGGGCACTGCAACCCCAATCTCATATGTCCATAAACCAAGGGCTTCTAAGCCCCTAAAAGTGTTGTTTCATACCCTCAAGGAACAAGGTCAGCTGATTGCATCATCTCCCAGAAGTTCTCCCTAAAAAACTACTCACTCTAGTCAAAATTGGACCATACAGACTGCTCAGTGCTAAGGGTGCAATGCATCTCACCTACGACATGCAAAGATTTTGATGCATACTGAAAAGCCCTTCTGTAGGGTGTGATGAGCAAGAGCAGACAAATGGTAGAGGCAGTTGGCTAAGTGTAAACCCGGAGAATCTTCTAGAAACTACCCATTTGACACTTGCCTCTCTAAATTCGCCCAAGGATGATTAAGAGATCATGAAATCTCCAAGTGCAACCAAGAACTATCAAAGAAATGACACTAATCAATATCCCAGAAGTTGACTCACCCACCTACAAATATCTATATATGGATCCCTCATCCTAGAGATCCAGAGGCTGGAATTTTGTATCTTGTAAGGAAGTGTTGTTAGTTTCTCTGTGGAACATCATAGTGTTGGGTGATCTAGCTTTTCATGAGGAAAAGAGGGCTTTCATGATGGGAGGATGGTGTTGGGTCAGACCAATGGGTTGTAATCCTCTCTTCTACTACTTCTATCAATAAATTTATTTGAGTTTTCCTCCATATTCTTGTATATATATGAATCTTGTATTGATATATGCATTTGTATGGTTAATATATATCTGATCCTATATTTTTTATGGTTATAAATCTCTATGCTTTGATGGTATTAGGCTACTTTGACTCTATAGGTGTTCTTTGAAGCGGGACAAGTAAGGAAAGAGTGGAAAAGCTCTGTCAAAGGGGAGAGGAAACAAGCAAGGAGCCAAGTGAAAGACTGAGGTTGGTACTCTCTGCTTCTCTCTCATCTATCTCTCATAAAGGAAAACACGAGTGACTTTAGTTTGTTGGTTTCTAAGATAGTTACCCATCTTAGTGGGACTAGCAGCTCTGAATGGACACTAGTTTTCCTGATAAAAATTTGGCGACTCCGCTGGGGAGTGAATAGCTTGTTTTCTTGCTTCTATTTGTTTTCTTTATAAACTACAGACGGAGCCTAAAGTTAAGCCAGCTAGCCTTCGAACTGATTTTTCTATGAAACTGCAAAGTAGATCAACACTGCTTCAGTCAATCTCTGGGTTAGTATATGAACTGAAAATCTGACTTGGAAACATCCTAAGTGCCCTGGCGGTAGCTCAAGTAACCTCATTAGATCAGCCCCTATGCTTTGTGTTTACTGCCTATCATTAGCTCAGCCTAAATACCTATACTAAGCTGCAAGATGTGAGCAAAAACCAAGCTCGGTCTCATCCGTGGACCATTGCACTGTCTCTCATTGGCAGTCTGGATGCATCGCACCTCCCGTGTGTTGTAGGTGAGATGCATCCCTGTTTCCCTATGTTACAAGTGTGATGAATAGGTGAAACTGTTTCTGCCTCTAAATTTTGGTTTTTTCTTCATTGCCTTCAGCTTTATTCAGTAATTTTGTTGTCTATGATCAGTATATCATTGTTGAAACTCCCTTCCTTTGCATTATTCAGCCTCCATTGTTCAAAGAATTGTGAATGTTTTTATGTATTTTTCGTCATTTATAGTTCTCCTTTGCAAACAATAGCTTAATCGAACTGTCGTCTTTTGATTTGAAAGTGTCGCAAGTGTCGTTTTCAGTCAAAGAAAATACTCTTCCTCTTTTTGATAGTCGATTACACTTTTGCCGTTGTATTTGATTTGAATTAATAGTATTTCAAGTGTCGAAAGCAGTTTTCAATTCGAAATCGCAAAGTGTCATCTTAGTCTTCCTTTCGTTTTTTGAAAAGAAAATTTTTAGTATTGTCGCTTTGAAAGAAAATAGTTCAGATCTGTACTTAGCATTATTTTTTTCATTCACACATTAAAAAAGCGGAAAAAAAAAATACATGCATGTGCATTTGCATTTAGATTGCATGCAGAAATTGATTTAGGACGGTGCATCTTTGTGTGTGCTCTCTGCTCTATGTTGAAATAATTTTACTTCTCTTTCCTTAGTAGCTAGGATTTGAATTGTGAAAAGAAGGCAAACGACTGTTTATCATCTTAGATTGCATATTTAGGAATTGTATATCTACATCACATAGTGAACCTTAAAGGAAAAATTCTTAAGAAATATCAACTATAAAATAAATTTCAATGAACATAAAAATGCTTTGGAACCTAACGCACAACATCTAGAAGTCTAGGCTAGAGACGTATTTCGGCATCGTAAATCTAGGTAACTATCGTTTTCATCATAGGTTGGGTGATTCCTCCTCTTTGATACGACAAGTGCCAATACGGACTTGTGCTCCCACGTGCCATCAAGTATATATTAGGAGACCACAATAGGCTATATCCTTTATCCTTAGGAAGTCGTGTCTGTCGCCCTATTGATCGCAATGCACTGAACACAACATTCGGGAAGATTGACTGTTGTACCTTAAAAAGTATTCTGCAGTTTTGTGATTGGTTTGGTAATCCCTCTATCTAGAATTCCAGAGTAGTCACTTTTGTTCCTTTTTGGACTCCTTAAAAGAAAAGGTCCATTTGAGCACTTGTCACTTCAGGCTCATTAAAAATCGAAGGCGACTAGGGTCATCTTTAGCTTTTTCTCGACTCTTAAAAATTGAAAAAGCAAGTTGTGTCAAAGCGTCATAAAATTCATTTAATTCGGAATCACATTTTCCCTTTTTTATTTTGAGTTGATCAAGTAATCCGCAATTGTGGAAGAAAGTCAATCAAAACCCCATCGTTCGCGAAGACTAATGAGTCAACCGTCTTTGACTCCAGAATGAAACCATTCTGTGCTAAGCGATCTCTTTTAACTGGGTCGAAGTCTGCTGGTTTATTTGAAAATTGTGTTTCAACATCCTCAGAGACTCTGGTTACTCCATTTCTGGTATCCCTGCCTCTACAGAAGAAGTTCTGCAGCTACAAGAGGACACTAGCACTGATCCTAGTGTAGTGTCAAACACTTCTATTTCTGAACCAGCTCCATCTAGGGCTAATTCGGAAGGTGTTACCCCTCCAGCATCTGTCGCTGCAGATTCTATACCTTCTTTGGCACCAGAAATATTTTATAGACCTGATGGTCTACCTCTTCCACCTGGGTTGATTGCTATAGAAGAGATTGTGGAGGATCTTCCATCTAGTACTCCATTGCGTTTTGGAACTGGGATCCACCTATATCCTTCCACTACAGAATTTGGTCACCCTTCATTGCAATTTCCTGTAGAATTGCTAGGAAATCTTTTGGATATACTCCATATGTCTGAAAAACCATCGACATCTAGGACTGTGTCATCTGACACTACAACAGCAGAACCTCCTGCTGCTGCTCCAACAATGTTCGTTGGTGTACCATCTATCCCAACTATCTCTCAATAGCTAGATGGAGTCCACCCAGGGACTGTCTTGACAGCATGGTCTGTTCCTATTTGTTCATCCGGAACCTTATCTAGAATTTCTTATGTTGAGTCTCAGCAAATTGATCCTTCACAACAGTGTCAATTTGGGTAGTCCAGTCTCCAAAGGCCAATTTTTCCTTTGAACACTGGATTTCCGCCATAGGGGGTGCAGTATGCCTTTTCGTTATTCCCTCCAGGAGAACAACCATATGAGAGTTCACAAAAGAATTTGGGTCAGGCTGGAATCACATCTAGTGGTTGGGTACCAATACTGCCTCAACAGCCAAGAGTTGTATATTCTATACAACCAAATCAACCTGTGTCGAATATTCCCACTATATCGGCTATTGTGACGGTGTCGCAAGTACAAGCGCTGCCCATTGTATGTCAACCTCCAGTCTCTCAGGTCGTAATACAACAGCCTCTTGTCTCCACGACTCAATCACAGCTGTCGATTAGTGGTTCCTTAACTAAAATGACACAGGCTCAAACAGGTACTATAACCCCTCATCTTGGTCAAACATCCAGTATTGGGCAACAGCAAATGGTCTCACAGCCATGGATGGTGCAATATCAACAACTGCAATTCCAACAAACTTACCAAAGACCTAAGCAACAAAGCTTTGCAGGTAATGGGCAGCTGTATATTCAAAACGGTTACCAACAATCATATCATAATGGTTATGCCCATAAACCTTATCAAAGTTATCAGCATCAAATACATTATGCTGGTATGCAAAGACCCACAGCTCAGCCGATCCCATCTTATCCTGGGTATGCTTTGCCAAACCTGAATCAACAGTTGCCTTTTGTAGCAACCTTAGAATTACCATATCTGAATCAGTTAACAAATGATCCAATTGCTTATGCCCCTTGGTGGCCAACAATTCCTCATAAACTTTTGTTAGATATCCCTAAATTCAATGGAAATCCGGGTGAAGATCCATCGAATCATGTGAAGACCTTTCATATATGGTGTTCGTCCAACACTCTCAATGATGATTTGATTAGACTTCGCCTTTTTCAGTGAACATTAACTGGTCTGGTAGCAAAATGGTACATCGAATTGCCTAGAGCTTCATTCGATAACTTCAGCACCCTCGCCACCACCTTTTTAACCCATTTTCAGCTACCCATAAGGTACGAAACAGGAACAGTGCTTCTAACCAATTTTAAGCAGACGACAACCACTCACATATCTGATCATATTCATGAGTGGCGGCGTCATCGTCGAATGCTAAAGACATATGTTCCTGATCAGTTGTTAGCTGAATGGTTTATTAAGTCACTGTTACCCTCTATTACAAAAGATGTGGCCAAGGGAGGAGTTGTCACTGAAGAGCAAATCATTTCTCATGCGCAATACCTAGACTTGATCTATACCCAGTCTGGCATGCTCTATGAAAAAATAACTGATGCTCCTAGACCAGAGTTTTCCGTTCCTCCTCCTAAATCAAACAAAGACTCTCATGTCGGCGATGGTGTGATAGGTACGACCAGCACAAAAACCGCAAAGGCTACATCTAAGAAAGCCTGCATAGTTTATGGTCAAAATGCAAATGAAGAACTTCTTGCCTCGGAAGTTAATTCCATGTCAACTGACAAAGGCAAAGAACTAAAGCAACCAGGGGGGCAAGAAGAAAGGGAAAAGCAAAAAGAAGAAATAGGATGATTCATCTCCTAAAAAATCTTCTACAAACCCTTCTGGACAAAGGAAACCCAATCATCCATGCTTTATATGCAATGAGGATCATTGGATGAAAGATTGTCCACATAAAGCTGAGATTAAGAAATTCTTCAAGAACTCAAAAACCTCAGAGGTATTGATTGATCCATTTCCAAACCCAGAAACCAATCTGGTTGCTAGCCATAATGCTTCCCCATCCCAAGTGCTTATGCTGTCCATTTCGAAACAAAATGATGCTTTGATATCGACAAGGAATAAATAGTACGGGAATCCACAGCTGTCGAACAACAAGGCTACAGATCAACCTAGTAGTTCGACAACAACTTCAACCGAAGTTGTGCCACCCATCATTCCTGAGTTAACGATAAAGTCACCAAAGGGAGTAAGTACAAAAATTGACATTTAATCCTTGTGCCAGAGCAACACAGAATTATAATATAGTGGAGGATCTAGCCCAATCGCCATCTACTATGTCGTCACTTGAAGTACTGCAAAATTGCCCCTCCCAAAAGAAGGCTCTATTATCAGCAATAGGCGGGATTGACCCAGCGGATTCCAATCTTGTGGCCTTTAATCATAAAGGATATGAACCCCAGTTACCAGCTCAACTCGCTTTCCTCATCCAAGTGAAAACCCTCAACAAAACTGTTCGTTGAACAATTATTGATGAGGGGGCATCTACATGTATTATGTCAATGAGTTGCTGGAAAACATTAGGATCACCACCCTTGTCATGATCGTCGACGACATTAAAATCATTCGATGGAGGGACATATACCCCATATGGGATTTTAAGTAACTTGCAAGTTGAACTAGGGAGAAAAACAGTAGAAATTGATGTTGAAGTTATTGATGGAAACCTCGATTACAACATCCTATTGGGAAGGCCCTGGATATATGCTATGGATGTTGTTGTGTAAACATACTTTAGAAAGATTGTGTTTCCTTTTCAAGGAGGAATTACAATCGTTGACCAAAAAACCTTCCTCCCCAACAGTTCACAAGTTACGGGAAGCATCCCGATGATCCATGGAAGCTCTCAATCGCTTCAAAATATCGGAGTAGGCCTCCTAAAAGACCCTACATTGATGAGTACTTTTGCTCTACCACCTCCGAGTAATCTGGTGGAAGTAGCCACAGTGGAGACCTGCAATATGGTATCTTCTATATCCACAAAGATTCATAAGATTTCCGAACATCATGTTAGCATGGATCATCACCAGGTATTGCATCCAAGCCCAATAGAAATATTGTAGCAATCAATTTTCTTGGCCTGGGCGGTAAACCCAAATCAATGCTCATCGAGTGTTTGGATAGATAGGTCTAAGAAATATGGCACCTCTTCAGATCCTTGGTTGCATGAACATTCTACAGACGAAGGGATCATTCAATCAATGATAATAGAAGAGGCACCATGGGAAGATTACCACCATCGTTCCCATCTTCTGAATTACCACGAAGATTGTTCCAACGACCTTGATCATCCTTTAGTTTTTTATTTTCTATCAAATATTGTAAATACAGTGGATTCCGAGCAAAATCTGTCCAATATTGAAGAAACTATTGCCATAAATATCTCGACCAAGCTAGATGTTGTAGAGAATATTCATGTCGGCAAATCTTGTTCTTCTTCAGAACTGGAAATATATTGCACTCTCTTTTGCGAGTTCAGAGATGTCTTTGCATGGTCATATGAAGAAATGCCAAGCATTGACTTTATCATAGTTGAACATGAAATTAAGATGTATCCAGATGTCAAACCGGTACGACAACGGCTTCGGCAGGTGCACCCGAAGAAAGCCGCTACCATCAAGGCAGAAGTTGAAAAACTTTTACATGCTAGTTTCATTTACCCGGTTCCTCTAACTGATTGGGTATCGAATATTGTTCCTATGATGAAAAAGCAAGGAACGATTAGAGTGTGCGTCGATTACAGGGATGTAAACCAAGCTTGTCCGAAGGACAACTATCCTACTCCCTTCATCGACCAGATAATTGATGAATGCGCCGAATGCGAAATATTTTCGTTTATGAATGGATTTTCCAGGTATAATAAAAGTAATATTCGCCCATAGGACCAGTCGAAGACTGCGTTTATATGTCCGCGGGGCACATTCGCATACCGCAAGTTACCTTTATGTTTAAAGAACGCAGGGGAAACTTTTCAAAGGGCTATGAATTATGCCTTCCATGACATCAAGAACATCATTCAACCATATCTCGTCGATCTTCGAGCTCATTCGCGAAAGCGGACTGATCATCCGCAACATTTGAGAGCTATATTTCTACGTTGTCGATACTACAAGATACGACTCAATCTACACAAGTGTGTGTTTTGTGTCAGTTCTGGTCATTTACTTGGCTTTGTGCTTTCAAAGGACAGGATTTGTCTCGACCCATGTAAGGTTCAGGCAATCATCGATATGTCTCCACCTACAAATTTGCTTCAAATTCAGAAACTCCAAGGGAAAGCAAACTTTCTAAGGAGGTTCATTCCAAATTACGCTAAACTTGCTAAAGTTTATACGCGTCTTTTGAAAAAAGAAGTGCCTTCAACTAGGATTAGGTTGTGCAAGCTTCCTTTGATGCTCTAAAGGAATCCCTAATAGAAGCATCATTAATGTACATTCCTAACTATCAAAAGGACTTTAACCTGTATCTAGCTGCGGCAGATACGACCATCGCAATGGTTTTAGTTCAAGAAGACAATGGAATCGAACATCCTGTCTATTATTTAAGTCTAAAATTAAATGATACAGAAAGCAAGTACTCCTGTGTTGAAAAGTTGGCTCTTGCATCTGTTCAAGCAGTACAAATATTTTGACACTATATCCTCTTTCGCAAAACTACCATTTTGTCAAATTGCAACCCTATGACTTACATATTGTCATATTAGTTACTTGGGGGAAAATATCTGAAATGGATAGCTATTTTGCAAGAGTTTGATCTGGAATTCGTAAAATCCAAATCAATGAAATCTCTAGTTTTCACGGAGTTACTATGCGACTTCCCATCATCGTCCAATGATTCAACATCCAGAGCATCAATCATGGATGAATCTTTGTTTCTGATATCGTCGAACGATCCGTGGCATGGAGATATAATCATCTATCTCCAAACCTAAGCATATAGGCCTAATACCTCTTGCTCAGAACAACGACGTACTCGATACCAAGCAAAAGACTACATGATCGTCGGTGATACACTTTATCGTCAAGGTGTCGATATAGTTCTACGAAGGTGCCTTACCCATGAGGAGGTCGAAAAAGTCCTGAATGATTGTCATTCAGGCGCGCATGGGGGGCATCAATCTGGTTATGCTACAGCGCAAAATATTTTACAAGCAAGTTACTTATGGCCAACAAAGTTCAAATATTGCATAACAGCAGTCAGAAGCTGCCATGCTTGTCAAATCTTCAAGGGCAAAACCAGAATACGCCTGCACCTCTGCATCCAGTGGTTTATGTTGGGCCATTTGCCAAATGGGGCATAGATTTCATGACATGTAACCCCACCTCGGCCGAGGGGCATGGGTATATCATAGTCGTAGTTGACTATTTTATGAAATAGGCTGAGGCGATGCCTACATTAAACAACAGTGGTGAAATGGTTGCTCTTTTATTTTTTAATCATGTAGTCTCCAAATTCGGTGTTCCAAAATTTGTAGTCACAGATCATGGATTGCACTTTTGTAATCACATGATGGTTGAATTGGCTCCCAAATTAGCACTGTCCCATGACAGTTCCACTCCGTATTATCCGCAAGCAAATGGACAAGTTGAGGCGATCAACAAAGTCTTGAAGCGCATGCTGCAAAGGATGATTGGAGTCCATAAACGGAGTTAGCACCTAGTCCTATACTCGGCCTTGTGGGCATACTGGATAGTGGTAAGAAATGCAATCGAATTTACACCCTTTCAGCTAGTGTATGGCCTAGAAGCAGTCTTACCGATTCAATGTGAGATTTCATCTCTCAAGCTCGCAGTCGACCTTCTCCCCGGAACTTCAGAGGAAGAGGCTCATTTCTTGGAATTAATCCAATTGGATGAAACCCTTGTGACGCCGCCTTGGCTAACGAAGCGCATAAGAAATGAGTCAAGGCGCAATTTGACAAGAATGTCAAACCCCGTGTCTTCTCAGAAGGTGACCTGGTCTTACTTTACGATCAGGAATCCGATAAATTGGAAGCAGGTATGTTCCAATCTTTGTGGAGGGGTCCCTACATTGTTAAGCGTGTAGTAGCAAAAGGAGCCTATGAGCTAGTAGATTACAATGGGATTCCACTGTCGCAACCCTAAAACAGGTTGTACCCTAAACGTTACTATGCTTGACTAAGCGTAGTAATCCCTTCATATGCTTTTGTTACATTTTTGTTTTCATCAAGAGTGATCATTTTGGTTAGGTAATCCACTTTTGCATTTGTTGTAGATGTCGAACCTATTGGAATCATTTGTTGGATACACTGACGAAACTAGTCATAGTATGCAGAACCTATCTTCTACAGCCTGGGCCATTTTTTATCCAAGCGGTGAGTTAGTGAGTTTCAGATGGGTGTGTATTGGTCAATCAACAAACAACATCACTGAATATAGTGCATTGATAGAGCTCCTCTATGATGCCATCACACATGGCATACGCTAACTTGTCATCAGATTAGACTCACAACTCGTCATTCTATAGCTTACCGGCATCTATTCCATTCGAAATCTAGCTATCTATCGTATGTTCCTAAGGGTCAGGATTTTGGAAAGGCAGTTTGATTCTATTTAATATCAACACATTTCCATAAACTTAAATACATTAACTGATTCATTAGAAAATTATGTATTAGATAGACATTTGCAACATTTATAAAAGAAAAGCATTTCATCAACATTTGCATCAGGATCATATGACTTAACTAAAATAAAGCTTCGAAAATAAAAAATATATATAACTTTTTATAATTTTTACAAAATGTTCTGTATCCAGGACAAAATCTGTCACACGACCCGAAAACTCAAAAATGTAGGAAAGCACCGTAGACTAATGGTGTTGGTGATAACAAGTCACCGCCTGTGCGATCATACGTAGGAGCCTAGTCCATCGACTCGGCACGCCAGTAGTATGGTGTTGTAATCTCAAAGGTAACTCATTGGTCCTCACATCCAGAATACCAAGGGTGAGGCCCTCGATCTGATCCTGCAATACTGCAAGTGTCTCAGCTACATCCAGATCATGAAGGAAAACCGTCCCTACAGCCTCTCCTACTAGAACGGCAGCTGCTACCCTCGGGCGCACTGTTGGTCGCACTAGTCCAATATATGCACAAATACATGAGTTTCATTAGTCTTGATAACATTTAAAAAAAAACACAAGAACATTATAAAAGCAATAAACAGAGACATGGTCAGATATTTTTTACCTATGACACCCCACTGCTCGCCAGCCGGTAGCACCAAATCTGGGTCACCCCGGAAATCCATCCTGACATAGGGATACTCACATACACCATCTGTTGATGGTTGAACTAGTCGAATAAGGCATCATAGAATGAAATATGTGATTGAATAGCATGCCTGGCCATAAGATCAACCCATCTCTGCATCCGTGGCTCTGTCGGTGATGGCAGTCCGAGTGAAATGTAATGTGGCTGCATTAGTGGGATCTTCTCCAAGGCGAAAGTGGTCAAAATAGAACCATAACAAAAGTTCTTGGATCTTCCATTTTTCACCTTGGTAAGTTGTTCTTTTATCACCGGAAGTACTGCATCACACTAATTGAATACCTTTGGTTCAAGGCATTCCAAGGCATACTGCATATAGGACCTGTTGGCCAAGTGAAGAGTTGTGCTGCCAGCCAATATAGCAAAGGTGAATAATATAGTCCTCAAGGACCGATCAGTAATGTCTCTAATACTGATCTTGCCATCCCTGCTCAGCTGAGATCCTATCAGGCCAGGCAGTAACTCCATTAAGCAAAAAACTGATTCGTGTATTCATTCAATCAGGTAGGTCTGTTATATACATGAGGGAGAGACTGTTCAATTCATCTCTCGATGATTGTTCACATTTCTCATTTATTTATTTACATATATATACCCAATCACAAGGATTAGGTGTCAACATTCCCCCCCTTAATCTAAAGGGATGTTAGTGAGTCCAAGCATCGTTCTGAATCGTTCAAGCTTTTCTCTTCCAAGCGCTTTGGTGAAGATGTCTACAATTTGCTCATTTGTGGAACAATGACGGACATGGATTGTTTTGGCCTCAACATGATGTTGAATCAGATGATATTTAGTATTAATGTGCTTTGTTCGATCATGGAACTTTGGGTTCTTGGACAAATCTATTGCAGAGGTGTTGTCAATCATGAGTGGAGTTGATTGTACTTGTTTTACCTACAAATCTTCAAGAATTTTCTTGAGACACACAATTTCTTTTGTTGCTTCAGCTGCTGCCACGTATTCTGCTTCTGTTGTGGAATCTACTAGACTGATTGTTTGCGTGATCTCCAGGAGACAACTCCTGATCTAAGACTCATAGCATATCTTGAAGTAGATACCACAGTTTCTTTGTCTCCATCGAAGTCTGAATCAAATTATCCGATCAAGCTGAAGTCATCCACCTGTGTATACTTGATTCCAAAGTCTTGATTTCCCTTCAAGTACTTTAGAACTCTTTTTGTAGCAGACCAATGTCCCTCACAAGGCTTTTGCATAAACTTGGAGAGGATTCCAACAGCAAATGAAATGTCTGGT
>APFE031029866.1:0-10132 GCA_000404065.3 Pinus taeda
GAAAGGTTCAGAACGATGCTTGGACTCACCAACATCCCTTCAGATTAAATGGGGGAATGTTGACACCTAATCCTCTGTGATTGGGTGAATTTGGAATGTGAACAGTCATCAAGAAGATGAACTGAGCAGTCACATTCTTTGTATATAACAATGGCTACCTAAGGAAATAAATCGTATCAGTTTTCTGCCAAACTGGAGTTACTCCTGGCCTGACAGCCTTAAATCAAAGGGTATGATGATAAAATTAGACTTATCCAAAGCCTATGATCACGTGAGTTGGTCCTTTTTTATGAACATAGTGAAAGGCTTTAGATTTGACCAACGATGGATCCAATGGATTTCTTCTCTCATTTCCTCCCCAGTATTATCGATCCTCATTAATGGCTCTCCCTCCCACACCTTCAATGCATCTAGAGGCCTCCATTAAGGTGACCCTATTTCACCCTTCCTCTTCATTCTAGCTGCGGAAGGGCTGTGAAGAGATATAAAATCAGTTATTCAAGTTGGCCATTTAAAAGGAATTCATCTATGGGGCAATGATCTTCCCTTATCCCACCAACAATTTGTGGATGATATAACGTTATTATGTCAAGTCTCCCTTCAGGAATCCAAGGCTCTAAAAACCATACTGCAAGACTTTATGCAAGATTCTAGTACTCAGATCAATAATGAGAAATCCAATATATTTTTCTTCAACACCCTGATTCCTTCCCAATCTTTCATGGTCAGGATTCTGGGATTTCGCATTGGCTCCCTTCTGTCCAAATACCTGGGAATTCCCCTAGTGACTAACTTTCTTAGGACTTCCTGTTGGAAAAACATCCTTGAGCAAATCCATTCTCGATGTCAAAATTGGTCTTTCAGGTCCATAAACATTGTTGGGAGGGTGGTTTTACTGAAGGTTGTGCTACAATCGATCCCAATATATCAAATCTCGGGTCTAGCTACTCCTAAAACTGCTTGCTCTGATATGACAACTATCTTCAAAAACTTCCTATGGCAGGGGACCCAAGAAGCGAAAAAATGGGCACTCCTTTCATGCAATCAGTTGACTAAACCTAAAATGGCAAGGGGGTTAGGTCTTCAGGATCCCTTTCTACTAAACCAAGTGATGGGGGGGGGGACTCTAGTGGTGATGGATTCAAGGTGTAACTGATCTTTGGAAGGTCATCTGGGGCCAGAAATATAACATGCCTTCAACTACAAAGGAAAGAATGAGAATGCAGGGAACTCCAAGAGGATCATCAATTTTGAACTTAGCTTCTGATAATAAAGAGTTAATTTGCAACCATACATTCTGGAAAATCAGAGATGGGAGGAGTGCTCTATTCTGGCCAGATGCGTGGCAACAATGGGAAAAATTATTGAGTTGCCAAGATTTTGCGAAGATCTTCCTTTTCACTAATAAACCCCACAACTTGATGGTTAATCAGTTTTGGGACCCGACCCCCAGGAATTAATGGAGATAGTGGAAAACGAAACAAGACTGGAACAACCCTCTTAACTCAAATCAACGGGATGTGTTTGATTCTGAGTTTCACACTAAAAGAATTGCATCGTTAGAAGGACAAGACATTCTCAGGTGGGGCTATAAAACTAAAGGTATGTTCACCATAAAAGAAGCTTACCAACTAGCATCAGAGGAGCATCCAGATCAGTACAATCCACTCTGAAGGAAAATATGGATGGGACAATTTTGGCCAAAAGTAATGTATTTCCTGTGGCTAGTGTGCAGTGGCAGGATTCTCACCTAGGACAAATTACAGAAGACAGAAATCCATGGGCCCTCCTTTTGCAATATGTGTGCCTCTCAGACTGAAACCATAGAGCATCTCCTGAATATATGACCCTTTGTAGCCCGACTTTGACAGAATATAAATACTCATTTTGGTCATCTAGACTGGGATAATACTAGTATCCAATCCACCATTGGGATTTGGAGGAAACAAATATCTTCCAATCTGATGGTAAATCGAGCCTGGTGTCTATCTCTCGACTTTCTTTTATGGGCAGTATGGAAGGAAAGGAACATAAGGATTTTCAAGGACCAGAAACTGTCACACTTGGAAATCTGGAAAGGAATACTCCAAAATGTAAGGGAATCTATACTAGTAGAGAAATGGCATTCTGATGATTGGAAGGTCGACCCCCAAGAAGCACGAATATTGTTTACTCTTAACTTATCCCAACAAATGCTTCCACCTTCATATTGGAACTTAAATTTGCCTCTCAGCCAATCTCCTTCTCGCTTCTCATGACCCCTGAGGGTTTTCTCAAGATAAACTTTGATGGGGCATCCAAAGGTAACCCTAGGGATGCAGGTTTTGGAGGGGTCATCAGGGATTCGCGAGGCTAGGATGTTCAAATATATGCTTCGGATTGTGGCATAGAAAGTAACAAAGAAGATGAATTTGATGTTGTTAAACATGGTTTGATAACATTCAAAAGGGAAGGGTTGAGAAAAATGGTGGTGGAAGGCGACTCTTCTCTGGTCATTAGTACTATTAAAAAAATTAACCAGGGATCCCAGTGCAAATATATTAGTAAAAGTTGGAGGACTGCTCGCTTGATCCAGGATATTTGTGAACTTATTCAATATTTCGAATATATCATCCCCTCGCATGTCTCTCACAATGGCAACAAAGCTACATATTTCTTAGAAAACTAGGGCTATCTTCAGTCGAGAGTGAATATAGATAAGCCTTGGATAAGGGAGATTGGGGAAGAAGGAATGGAACAATTGACTCTGATTTTGAACCTGGACCTGGCTCTTAATCAGAACCCCTGATCGGGGCGTGAGATAGCTAAAGGCTTGATTGGTCTTGATTGATGTGACAACGCTTTTATTATTTTGGGACGGTGGGTAGTATCCCTCATGCCCTCACACGCGTATTCACTATGATACTATGAAGTGTCACAGATCTTGGCAAATCCACGACGTGAAGGTTGGTAATCCTTGGCACCTATAGGTAGTGGGAGAAAAGGTTACATTAAGACCATATATCTTACATATAAACCCAGGTTCTCAGTTTCTTAAGGAGCCTAAGTTTGTTGGTTATAGGTTTGCGACAACGGAAACATGAGAGGAGTACTCAATTGCTACATGTCTTTCCTTGAGGTTGGCATATAAAGTCTGGTTTGCCTATGTTGTCTTTACTCTTGGTCTCTGTACAGTGGCTTGGGTCATGAGCGCGGGAAAGTGGGAGAAGGGTGAAGAAAGGGGGCCCGACCTTGGTAGATATGCTAAAGTCTCAACCTCGCAGTGGAGCCTCGGGTCAAGGTGGAAGAGGTAGAAGACACTAGGAAGATAAAGGAAAAGATGTAGATCCATATTTCGATCAAACTGAGCGGTAGATGACTACGCGACAAAGAACTGAACAACAGGAGACTGCACGACAGGTGACTGCGGGGTAGGTGACTGCATGGTAGATGACTGCATGGTAGGGGACTACATGACAGGGCACTGCGCGATGGGGGATAGCTTGGCATGGGACTGCGTGGAAGATGGGTCGAAAAAAAATTATGAGAATCTTCAGGCCACAGTTAAGGCTTACTGCGAAAGGACCCCGACACAGGTGAAACAATTGATTGCGAACTATGAGACAGAGTTGAATTTGCAAGCTAAGATGGAACTTCCAGTCGAAGACTGGGGGGAACTAATCACGGACCCTAGGTACATAAGTGACCATCTCACCTTGTTCATATAGTCCATTCATCTTTACTGGTTAATGAAGTGCATAGTGGCCAAAGCAATGGCTGCAACCACCAACAGAGTGGTGCACAATGACGTCGAGTCGGGTCTACAAGACATTCAAAATGAGCTCCAGCTTATCCAATGTCAGTCGCAGAATTAGAACAACGCTTTGGGCTGCATCAAGCGACATGTCCCATGTTTGCCACAAACTGAATTACCAGGATCAAGTGCTAAAGATCTTGGTCAAGTGGAATAGTTGGATGATTAGTGGATCGACGTTATGACTGTTAATTTTAGATTTTTTTGGATGTTTATGTCGGGTAACATTTATGTTTTCAGTCTGATGTTTATTAGTTGGTTTCTAGACTATTGACCTTATAAGGCTTGGCTAAAAAGGCTCAAACTATTTATGTTTTGGATGGCTTATAATGCAATTCGGTGGCCAACAAATCTGGTTTCCCACTGGGTAGGTTGAGGCCACCAAACAACTCATATATTTGTAACCTACCTATTTATAGATGAATGAATGAAAGGTACTGCTAAGCTTACAAAAAAAATACTAAAATATAATATCAATTAATTTATATCAATATAAAAATATATTATATAATAGCAATTTATTGTTTAATTTTTTTTTTAAATAATAATATTCATGTTAAGAAAATGTATATAGCAATTATTTAGTTTAGTTCCGCCAATTTTTTATTTTTATTTTTTTTAATGCTGTAAATTATTTTTTATATAAGAGGCATGTACTAAACAGCGATGTTGCATATTATACCTTTTTATATTTTTATTGATAAAATTTACCAAATATTGCAACATTTTTTGTCTAATCATCTTATTGTAAATGGATGCCCATACGGTAAAAGATAATTCATAATTTTGAAAACTTATATTCATGTGATAAGATTGTGCATATTTTGTAATAACTTCTTTTACTTATTAGGTGTAAAATAAATTTTTACTTTTATTTATTATTTACCTCATATATAAATATTATACTATTTCATATAAATTATGAAAAACTTAAAATATTTATTTCAAGTTTATAAAATATTATCTAAATATACATATTTCATATGACACAAATTTTAAAATTTTATTATTAGAAGATAATTCATAATTTTGGAAGTTTTAATTTCTGAAAAAAACAGAGATTTTTTTTTATACTTATTACTAATTAATCATGTAAATTAAATAATCTGGTAAATATCCATAAATAGTAAAACAATTATATTATAAACATCTTTATATTATTAAATTTAAAATAAAATAAAAACTAAGTAAATTATAACTTTATTTTAAATTACATTAATATGATTATAAAATTAATATAAATATTAATATATTATATATATTACAAGTAAAAAAAATGTAATAATATTTTTATCCATTTAGATTTATTCTCATTTTACTATAGATATTTTTATCTATCTTGATCTACTCTCAATTTACTATGGAGATTTTTAATTTGTAAATAAGTTTTGTTACAATATTATGGGTCAATACCATCACTTATCAATATCATATGCAGAAAAATAAAAAATAACTCTATATAACACTTGTTCATATAACATTCTTATAATTAATCAATTTAATTAAAATAACAAAAAAAACTATGACTACTTAAAAATAAATCTTAATCTTTAATTTGTGTATACATCTAAAAATAACATGAAGTTTATTGGTAGCCGAATTGTAAAGTGTCATGGTCACGATCTCGTGGTGAAACGAGATCGTATGCTGCATTTCACAAGTTTGACACGCAATTCAAACCACAGTGTTGCAAGTGGACAGAAATCTTGGAAAGCGTTCTGCAAGTGGCAGCTGTGGATTGTTAGGCCCACTACAGTTTGTGCAATCATCCTCTTTCGTCCTTATCGGGCATCTTGATCGCTGGGCCCACTACAGTCGTGCTTTCATCCTCTTCGGTCATTATCGGGTATCTTGATTGCCTGGGCCATATCCATGTGAATTTATACGGTTTTAGCGCAGAACATCGGGAAGTCCAATCCTTTTAAACCCTGTGACTATAACACAGGGCGATTTTTTATTTATCTAGTCAGGGTGCACGAACTTTGCCGTCTGTGCTTATTTAATAATGGAGTATATGGATTCAGCACTTTGATTAAAAAATTCCGCACTTCTATTGTGCATAGATTATCTATCAAACATATGATTTATTCAATAAATCTGGGTGGGATTTTAGAAATTTTCCAAAAATAGACAACTCGTTCAACAATTTTGACTTACTTCATTTAAAACGTGAGCCTATTCAACCGGCACGCCATGCCCTTCCATTAGATATTTAAATTCTAATAAATTATTTAGATAACTTGTTTTAAATTTTAAAAAGCGATTTAAATTTAAATTCTAAACTAAGTTAGACAATATGTTTAATTATAGTTGTAACATTCTTGTCACCCAATCTCTTTAGGTGTGGCATCTATTTTCTTGTCACTAAATCTATTAGACAATTTTGTAATGTTAGGAATTCTGAGAAGTGTTTTACTAGGGAAAAAATAGCTTGCTTGCTTAGTTGTAACTTCTATTTCACTATTTCACGTTTCTTTTCACGTGCATGAATCTAAAACTTCAAACGAAAAGCAAACACGCTAGACATAAGATAAGTTTGCATTGAAATTTTAGACCTGCTTGGGAGATTTTCACAAAGCATACAGGAGAATTCTTGTACAAGACATTTTAATGGTGGACAATTCTCTGTCTGTACCAAGGTTGGAATTTGGATTTCTCTTTACCTAAAAATTGAAATTGAAAAGAGACCTTTTAATTTCAATACGGATGATGGGTGGAAGATAAGTAGTTGTTGGATCCCTGCCCTTTCTTCCGAGTCATATCTCCCCTTGCTTCGCTGCCCTCCCCCTTAATATCTTAATCTTAAAATTTCCCTTTCCTTTTTAACTGGTTTGTCTCTCTTTGGAGGGCTAAATGAATTAAATTAAAAAAGTTTCCTAAAAACCGTCAATAACATAAAATTACTTTCTAAAATTGTTTAATAATATTTAATTTAAGTACAATGTTAAAACAATTCTATTGACTCCTACGAAACATTAATAATATTATCCTTGTCATAACTAACTAAATGAGTTAATATTATAAGATTACTATATAGATTTATAATAGGAAGTTTATTACTATAACAAAATTACAACTATTCTTATTACCAATACAAATATTTATGTTATATATATCATTAAGATTGACTCATAAATATTAATTTTACAGATTAGATTATGATTACGCTTGTTTTTATTCCCAACGGTTGACGGACACCCTTGGTCATTGGGTAGCCGTGACGTACACAGTAATTCTCGGCAAATCGACCCAAGGGGATCACATCCCCGCGGCCTATGTATTGACCTGACAGCAAGAGCATGATTACACTTGTTATAACTAGATTTGCCCCAAGGGGATCACATCCCCGCGGCCTATGTATTGACCTGACAGCAAGAGCATGATTACACTTGTTATAACTAAATATAAGGGATTATTATTAACCATTATAAGAATAAACCTTAATACCTTGCTTTTGCCTTTTGTCTCTTAACTTTAAATCTTATAATGTTTCTGTCAAATTTATTTATTTATTATTATTATTAATTTTAAACTATATTATAGTATTATAATTTAATAAGATTTAATATAACAATTATTAGATAATCCAAAATATATTAATTAACATTATAAATTACTAATATTTTTACTCTAATTCATTAATAATAATATTATAATTAAATTATCTTTAAGCAACCTAATCTAGCCATTCATGAATTGATTATGGCCTTGGTCCAATATAGTCGTTTGTCCAATCAAACCTAACCGTTGGAAGATCTGCCATCCCTATTAACCATGCAACCATGATCTGATTTTTTTCAACTTGTCCTGACGATGAACCACACTAGTTGGTTCGAAACAGGTCGACAAAGATTTTCTAATGTGATTTTTCCGAAAATATTTCTAAAAAACACAATTATGTTAAACTTTTTCACATATATAACATAAGGAAAAAACAAAATGAACATAATACACAAATGACTTATTAAATCTTGAATCTTAGTTTGAAATTGCATGAAACACTCAAAATAATGAGGTGACATGCCATAGCATTTGTATATATGAGATATGACTAAAGAGATCTTATGGGACATATAACATGACTAACACAACAAAACTATTGAATGTCGTCAATAAAAACTCAAAAGTAGATTAATTAATATGGTTTATGTTATGGTTTACATAATCTGATATATATTATTGAATCTAAAGATAAAGTACACATTTCATTTTACATATTTTACCATTGTTTTGGATCATGGGATATACAATGATACTAACAAGATTGAATGCAAAGTATCTAAACCTTTTAAATAATAAAAAATAAACTTGTAATAAATGGACATTGTGGATCTATTAACATCATGTGATGGGATTATGTTATGATTTCTCCTTCCTTATTACATTTTCAAAGAGCATTGAAGCTTGAACATGTGTCAAGTACTAAAGGAAAATTGAAATAATAATTTGGTTGGTGTTTTTATTTTACCCTACTCCAATGTGCCTCATATTGGAATGCATTAGCACATTGATAGGTATGGGGAACACTGCTAACATGTTTTTGTTTATAAAATATCTTAACGTGCCTTGTTACATATGTTGGTGTTATGCACAAATGTATAGCTATGTTTAATACACTTCAAAAGCCATTTTTTAAATAAAATAATTTAATGGGACCCTGATGTAATGGTCTATATAGATCACACTAGAGGAATGATATGTTTAGTGCATATTGTAAAACAAACATTTTAAAACTTATTACACTACACATTGTATAAATTGAATCAATGAAGCTAATTTATTTAGTGCATTAACATTTTTTTAATCAAATGTTATCCTAATGTATTGTGCATGGTATTGTACATATTAGTTCCTCCTCTTTTTAAATTGTCATTTTAGCAAAATTTAGGTTTCATATAAACCCTAAAATTTAGGTATCATGGTCATCATCACTATCATCCTTACATGAGGAGTAAGAGGGGATACTTGTCGGATGAGTTCAAGAAAGTCAAGTCTCCTACATTCAATGGAGAGTTAAAGAAACCAGAAGATGCAGAGGCATGGCTGCTTGGAATTAAGAAGTTGTTTGAGCTGCATGATTATACAAAGAATATTAAAGCTAGTGTTATCACTAAGAAATATCCTCTTTGTTGTGAAAGAGGAAGTCCTGAGGTAACCTTTTCAAACAAAGCTTATAGATTGAAGGCTAGCCCATTCAATCTAGAGAGAGATATTTCTATTCATATGGTGTCTGATAGTCCGAATCTCACAGGTAATTCGATTCCTTGTCTGAACCATACGATGTTAGATAATTGTAAATCTGGGTTATATAACTATGTTACGCTTGTGGGGTGTATGTATGATATAACAATCCTAAATCTATCTAATGTTCTATAGTACTCTCTTCGGGTTTCTTAATTGACTATGGGTGTGAGGTATTCGACCCCTTATCTCATCTTGCAGCTCAGTCTGCCAATATTTCTGACAAGTTGTCCCTTGAAGCGGTGATGTTATTTTGGCCTTTGGTAATGGTCAATCTTGTATCATTTGATGATCCGTCACATTATCCCCATCCCTCTGCGGACTACACGAATGACTTCGACCCTAAGGCTCTTGTCCCTTAAACTCAGCCTATAGCTCAATCCTCCCACTTTTCAAATAAGTCATCCTATGTAGTTGGGTTTCCATTCTGGCCTTTCAATATGGTCTCATCCCCTGATACATTTTCCCCTAACAAGGAATTAGAGTTTATTTTGTCCTCATATGAGAATTGGGATCCCCTTTCTATTAAAATATCCTTTTTCCATAATGCTCTCGATTATGGAGGTTAGTCATATAAAAAGGTCACACATAGGAAGAATAAACCCCCTAAATATAAAAGGGTTTCAGCCTGTAACAAGATCAAATTGGGTTATGACGATGAGGCCGGATCTTCCAATAACTGGTTTGATATTGATTCTGATTTTACTGTTGGTAATGTCTCTATTTCTGATTTTGATGGAGTCTAAGTCCTCAATGGGGATGTAACTATGCATGTGGTTTCTCCATGGTTATTATTTCCATTAACATCTATGCTATATACCTAGGGAGGATAATATGGGGTTCCAAGGGAGGTGCCCAAGGTAATAATGTAATAATGGGATGGGCCATAGTAATAAATAAGGTGGTTAACCCATATCATGTAAGGGGCCATAAGTAGTTAGTAATAATGTAATGGGCCCATGGTATTAGTTGGATGGTATGAGGGAACCATGGTAATGATCCATGATATTGCATATATGAGACCTATATAGAGGCTAGAGACTCCACATGGAGGATGTCAAGGAATAGTCAAAGATTATTGTATGTACAAGCATATGG
>APFE031029867.1:7869-21706 GCA_000404065.3 Pinus taeda
AAAGTTGGAGAACTTGTTGTTGATGCTCGATGTGATCTTTCACTGCTTGAACCTTTTTCTTCTTGATATGTCCTTCTATCTTGAGAGTTTGAGGAGTGGTAATTTCTTCCAATGTTCTACAAGATATGGTCGAATTCATTTCTTGATGCTCGATGTGATCTTTCACTTCTTGAACATTCTTCGTCTTCACATGTCCTTCTATCTTGATAGTTTGAGGAGTGGTAATTCCAGCCAATGCATTACAAGATATGGTTGGATTCATATCTTCTTTCTCGATGTGATCTTTCACTTCTTGAACCTTTTTCTTCTTGATATGTCCTTCTATCTTAACAGTTTGAGGAATAGTAATTCTTTCCAATGCTTTACAAGATATGGTTGGATTAATTTCTTCTTTATTTGGGTTTGGTTCCTGGAGTATATACTCCTCTTTTGACGTTTCTTAATCCTTCTCTTCCTCCTCTCCACAATCAATGTGAAATAATTTCTTCTCAGCACACTTATGACCTTTAATGTATTTTTTATCACAATTTTAACAAAGCTCGTTTTCTCTTTTTTCTTCCAATTGTTGTGGTGTAACCCTTGTAGGTTGTGGAAGGCTAGGAGAAACAACACTTCCATCTTTATAGTTGTGAGGGGTAGACTTCCTTGTTGCCATAATTTTTCTTTCCACTTTGTAACAAAGCCATTTTGCTCTTTTTTCTTCCAATTGTTGTGGTGTTGCTCTAAAGAAGGTGTTGCTCTTTGTATCCACATAATGTGCTATAATTTCCTCCATGAAAATTGACCACATAACAAGTGGTTTACGAGAACAAAGCCCTTTATACCATAAAAATTGATCTTGTTCTAAATATGAAGATGCAATGCATACCTTTTTTAACAGTGGTACACCATGTAGATCAAAATATTTCTCCATCTATCATATCCAATTTATCGGATCCTTGCCATCAAACTTCCTCATCTTGATTTTTCTTGATTTTAGGAGCTCGATCTTGAAACGACTGTAACTCTATAATTCCAGATCTCCAAGTTCTGAAATTTCTTCCTGTGGTAGCTCTCTAAGTTCTCTTTCTAACCCCGCAAGTTTGATCAGAATATGATTATCCAAGAAAATGTTATGCCAAATATCCCACAGTGACCTGATTATAGACTACTTCAGTAGAACGAACTTGTACGACATGCCACGTCTCATTGTTTCGACCTCAGTACCTGAAACTGATATACAGAAAACTACACGAAGTCCTCTTTTTGAAAATTCTTACGAAATATCAATCTGATGCTCAGAACAAAAGTTATGAAGGTGACCTGTTTGGAACGTAATTCGCGATTCTGCAAAATCCCTAACTTCCTCATATTATATCTCTGACAAAATAGCGAGACAAGATCTGAAATTCGGATGCGAGCTTCAGTGCGATTTCAAATCCAATGGGTTTTTTTTAGCTTCTGAAACATTGCAAAAAAAGGTTATAGTGAAAATGCCACAATGACTTGTTTTGGAACAGCGAAAACCCTAGAATCGAAAGCTCTGATACCAAATGTTATGAAACCAGCTCACAAAAAGATAGAAAAGATAGATGAACGCCTTATAAATAAGCCTCTTCGAGGGGGCAACCTCCTTTACACTCCACAAATGAACAATTCTTAGATGATACAAATGACAAGACCTCCTTTCTATATATAGGAGTCTAAGGGGTCATAATATAACCAGAGCCAACATAGTAACAATAATTTAACAGCACAATAATAACAATAGTGGGATTCTATGGGGCACAATAATAACAATATTGGGACTACATGGGTTCAACAATATCATAAGGGGGTTGTACTAATAACAATAAGGGGTTACACTAGTAGTATAGGGGCGTAACATGGAACACCATAATAAGTAAAATATCCTCAAAAAGAAATGAAACTACAACATTTTTAGTAGCAGAAAGAAGTGCTTTAGCTTCTACTCATTTTGTAACATAATCAACGCAAAAAATAATGCATTTTTTTTGTTTTGAAAGTGGATTGATTGGACCAACAAAATCTAGAGCTAATTTTTCAAAAGGTTCAATAAGTACCCAAGATTGTAGAGGCATCTCATCATAAGGAACATGTTTCCCCATCCTTTAACAACTATCACATCTCTTAACATACTCTTTGGCATCCTTAAAAAGGGAAGGCCGATAATATCCTAGGAGAAGGAATTTGTAAGAATTTCTTTTGTCGGTAAAGTGTCGTCCACATGGCTCATCATGACAAGATTTAAATATCTATGGTACTCATGATGATCTTTATGGCCCTGTTTTATAGAAATCTTTATTTATCCATGAACAAGATGCATTAATTTGAATTACTTTATTTTTCTCTCAAGTAGACAAGTATGCTGGTAATTTTCCTGTAGCCAAATAATTAGAAATATCTACAAACAATGGATATTTAGTAGATACTGCAAAAAGATATTCATTAGGAAGATTATCTTCTATAGACATATCATTGTTATTATTTCTAATTCTCGATAAAAAGTAAGAACCTTTGTTTTTTTTCGAGGTCAATCCAGAATAGTAATATTAAACTCTTGTAGCAACAATAACCATCTAGTGATTCTTCCAATAGTGATTGATTTATTCATTAAGTATCTAATTGTAGACTGATTATTATGTACCAAAGTTTCATAGCTAGTAATAAGATGTCTGAACTTATTGATGGCATGAACAACAACTAAAAAATCCTTTTCTTTGATAGTATAATTTAACTCTTTTGGAGTCAATTTTTTACTAGAGTAAAAAATAGCGTATGGAGTTAAGTCTTTTTGTCCTAGTGAAGATCCTAAAGATGTATCTAAACCATCAATTGAGATATGAAAATCTAATTTCCAATTTGGTCCTCTAAGAATGGGTGTTTCAAAGATTTTCTCTTTTAATGACTCAAAGGCCTTTCGGCAATCAGAATCCCAATTCAATTCACAATGTTTCGTGAGTATCTTGAAAAGTGGAGATGCAATTTTTGTGAAGTTTTACATAAATCTTCTATAATAACCAGTGAAACCAAGAAAACTTCTAACATCTCTTTGACAGGTTGGAATTGATAATTTAGAAATATCTTCTACTTTATATGTGTCCACTCTAATTCCATTTCCTAAAATATGATGTCCTAGAATAATTCCCTCAGTAAGCATCATAAAAAAAATTTCATGGCTTAGTGATATATTTTCCTCTTTACATCTAATGGGAAATTTTTCTAGATTTTCAAGAGCTTCCTTAAATGAATTTCCATAAATTGTAATGTCGACCATATACACTTCCACACAATCATGAATAAGATCAAGAAAAAGGGCCTAATACTTCTCTTTGGAATGTTGTAGGAGCATTACATAATCCAAAGGGAAGTATTTGATAATCATAAGTTCCCAATGTTTAGTCAATTTAGTGTGTCCTAAATTGTTGCATTAATTATCAATCTGGGAATCGTAAACTGATGAAGTGTGGCGCATTGTATGTGCAAGACAACCTCTTTCTTACTTTATTGTTTTCAGTTTTTATCTTGTTTTTGAGGTTTTGTTCTTGTTGGTCTCCTAAAGTGTCTAATGCAAATGGAAATCCTATTCTAAGGTCTTAAGAATACTTTTGAAGGTCAAGTATGGATGTAGAATATAAGACAAGTTTTATGCCTCTTATGGTAATTTCCAAACTTAGCACTTCAAAGATCTCAAAGCATGCTATTTATAAAATCAGAATTTGAACAAAAGTCTAAACATGCAGCTACTTAAATCAAGTAAAAGATGAATTACTGAACATGAGGTTAATGTCTTTGTTATCCATCTAATTACAAAAATAAAATCTAAACCACTGCACTCAAAACCAAAAGTAAAGACGCTGGAAACTAGTCACTGATTTCATCCATAATTCCAATATTTCGTCAATTAACTTCTAAAACGAGGTTAAGCTAAAGATACCAGAAATAACGTCATATGGCATGAAAGAATGACATTTAAACTATTCTACTTGTAGTCTAATGAAATCAAAATCAAATTACTTCACCTACAATCTGATAGCTCGCCAATTAACTTCTAAAACGGGGTTAAGCTAAGCGCACCAGAGATAACATCATGTAGCATGAAGAACTTCTATCTAAACTGTCTACTTGCAAACTAATGAAAGAAAAATCAAATTACTTCAGCTACAAGCTGATAGCTAGCCAATTAACTTCGAAAATGGGGTTAAGCTAAAGGCACCAGAGATAACGTCATGTAGCATGAAGAAATTGATATCTAAACTATCTAAAAGCAGTAAACAAATCTTCACTGAAATCAAAGCATAACAACTGGAATTAAAAACTAAAGTTCAGCAAAGGAAGCAAATCCCAGGTCACCACTTGATGCAAAAACTATATTAAAAATCTCGAGCATAACCTATCCTGAAATGCACTGATCAGTGTTAGTGAAAAATATAACAATGCTGCAAAATCATGTACAGGAGTAAAAATGATTAATACCATAAACAAATTATGAAAAATGTACAGTTGAAATGAGAGAAAACACGCATGAAAACTATATAAAAACGAAAGGCAAAACTTCAGCCAGCAGGAGCCCTCTGCTCAACGTTGGATTAATACATTGTCACCTCAAAACCACGCTTTAAACAGTCATAAGAAAACAGAGTTTTTGTATTATAAAATAGAGGATATGTCTCTTGGTTACAACAGCAAAATAACGCTAAAACAACAACATCAAGACTAACTACTTTCATTGCAAATGCTTATACTTATAGGAGAAATAGATAATTGCCTTTCGGAGAAAAATCTTCAGCAGAGGACACGTAAACAGGACAGAATCCGGAAGTTTAGCCTCTTGGTTGCGATAAACATTAAATCTACGAAAGGTGGGTGTTAGATTGCATCATGGAGACGGTCTACAGATGGAAAAAGTGGATCCATGAACTCAGGAATGGTCTCAGACGTTTTTCACATGCTGGAACGGAGTCCTAATTGACGTAGGACTCTCTGTTGACTGTCCTTTGACTGATGTCTTTCTTCCTGAATTCGGCTAAACAGATACGTCCTTGTCCATGTGTGGATTATTTCTGAGTTGTCCATGTGCCTCGTTTCTCTTGCTGACACCTGTAACCTACAGAACAATGGAAACGGCTACGGACTTGTGAATTAGTTGCAGAAAGTGGCTACATTATGTAGTTGATGAACAAAATCTAAATCAAATAGCATGCACAAGGATATAGGTTGAAAATCACTTAAATGCACTCCTAAAATCAATATGTAACAATCTTTGATAGCTTATGAGGCACTGATGTGGGAAAATAGAAGAGAAAAAGTTTAGGAAAGTATGTAGAAGAGAGGTAGTTCTAGGGCTCAACATACCCCAACTATGAAGATGTTGCATGTCCTCATGCAACCAAAACTGTGACTATCCTTCCTTCAATTCATCTGCTTTGAGACTTCTGCTAACACATCTAACCTTTTCTTCTTCTTCTTTGGTGTCACTATCATCCTGGCCTTCATCATAAGGCACCAATATTTGAGGTTGATGAGGGCTCTGCTCAACCTCCTATTCTTCCTCTTCAATTTCCTATTTTTCTTGTGCCACAATCCTAAATGCAGCATGGTATTTTCATGGATAATTTTGTCAAACTTATTCTGCTCTTTCAATGTCTCATTTTCCCTTTTGATATGTCTATTCATGACTTCTAGTTCAAAAACTTCTTTTTTTAATGATTGGATCAAATTTTCCTGAGCTGTACTAGGCTGATTAGATGAAGTGCCTTGTTCTATTGCAGTCTTTTCCAATGATTCAATAAATCATACATATGTTGCTGAGTTTGATCAATTTCTGGTGTGGCCTTCCTTGGACAGATTTCAAAATCTAGTTGGGGAGAAGGAGAATGCTGTGGACTATGGTCAAGAGGAGTGATTTCTGGTGACTGTTCTGGTGCTTCCCTTCCTAGGTCTATGAAGTGGGCCGCTTTGATTTGCACTTTCTTCAATTTTCCTTTAAGTCTTGAGCTTCTTCTTAAACTTTGTGAGCTAGTATCTCCCTTTTCTACACTCTGTTTCTCCTTTCCTTTCTCTTTTGCCTTAACTAACTGTTGTTTAAGATGAATTAGCCTTCCAGAAAGTATCTATTCTTCTTCTAAAGAAGGTTCTGGGGTCTAATAAATATCTTCAACATTTATTTTCCCTTTCTATTTTACTTGTTCTCTAATCTCAGTCAAAGTTTCAAAGATCATTTCTTCCTTACTGGTTTCTTTAGTTGTACTAGTAGGAGTATCTTGAATGTTTACATTTGTTCTTCTTCTCCTACTTTTTCTTGTTGAGCTTCCCTCAGACATTTTAGGTGGGTCCTGAAAGAAATTTCTAATTAGAAATTGTTCCCATGTGTCCTTTCTTTCCTTCAATTGATTTTCAACCAGAATTTTAATAAGGTCGTGATGATAAAGATGAAGCTCCACGTCATCTAGATTCTTTTGTACAGTGGTAGACATCTTTCTCAAGCTACTCAACAAGAAATAAGGAAGATTTATGGTATGACTCTCCAAGAAATTCATTAATAACCTTATATGGTACATCTACATAGACCCATACCTTCCTTCACACGTAATGAACTTATGAATTATCAACAACAAACTAGTACATTTTTTCTTTAGGGCTGAAATAGGAATTCCACATTTAAAAATGAATATATCCATACCTGGGTTACGCAAAATGATCCTCCAGGCCTTTTCATCGAAGTATTTATTCTTAAACCATCATTCTCCTTCTTGTGGGAGCTCTGTTGCTGCTGCAATAGATGCCTCTATTACTAGGAATTTGATGTCCCCAATCTCGACTTCCATACTGCTGAAGGACCTTGCAAACGTCTTTGTGAATTCTTTATTATGAACCCTGAACTTCTGAATAAACTGCAGCCATTTTACTTTCGTTAACATGCTTTTCAGTTGTGGATTTCCATAAATTTAGCTCCATCTAGCTTTGTTCTTAATAGAAGACCCATTCCTCCTCCTTGCTTCAAAAATACCTCTATAAGTGATGGTTTCATGAAGGAAAAACTGTGATATGAGTGGAGAATGGAAAAAGGGCTGCGGAGAAACTAGTGGTTACAAAGAAAGAAGAATATAGAGCATGCAATTAGAACAAGTTCACGGAGCAGAGGTATGTATAGACAAACCCTGAACTGACAATTGTAAAACTCGATGTCAGAGTATGGAGACAGAGTAAGACTGGCGAAACTAAATAGAGTTTGAAATAAAAGACTGCGGAGTAGATGTTGGTGAGTTCATTAAATGACTATGGAATGGTGTGTCAGAGGAGGAGAACCGTGGTCAATTGACTTACGTCTTCATGATTAACTCCTTTTAACAGGTGCGATGCGGAGTATGAGTTAAACTCGGAAGAGGATTATGAGGCTATTAGAATTTGATGTGCGGAGGACATGGTGAGTTAAGGCAGCTATCAAATCAATCATTACACATTATGGAGTTTGTGATTTTACGAACTATACAGAGTATGTGTTTAAAGTGCTATTTGAAAATGATTTTGCTCATACCTTAGAATCTTACCACTTCCGTTCGCTAACTTTTGAACGGCTGCCTCTTGTAGGTGTGTTTAGGTGTTGAGATCTTCAAAAGGTTTTCCTCTTCCATACCTACATTTGGATTTGATCATTATTTGGCTAATCACTTGACTGTCACTGCAAAGTAATAGAGGATTAGTTGCGGAATCAACAATCAGCTGCAGAATCAGTATTCAGTTGTGAAATCAGAATTCGACTGCGAAAACTGACATAGTGAATATCATATGACTTGGTGAAATGAATGGAGATGGATGGAAATGACAGATGACTGAACGAATGATATATGGAAAGCTGAACATGAAAGAAATTTTATTGGTGGAATGAAATTAAATAACCTGAAATGAAACAACTATGAGTGAAATGAGAGAGATTTTTTTTAGAAAATATAGGGCATCAGAAGCTTCTGATTTTTGCCATGTATTTTCTGTATAAGATTTCCAATCAGTGATTGATTTTCAGGCTTATACAATTTTATTTTTAGATGATGATGGAAAGAACAAAGAATAGGCTAGTGGAGAACAAGGATTCTTCTTCACCAGCCTCATTGCAGAATTATCTTGAAAGGTTTTGACAAATTCCTCCTTTGAGAGTGGCTTATGATAGATCTTCAATCTGTGACCATTCACTATGAGAGGAGTTTTATACTTATCAATTGTTTTGATTCTTACTACTCCATTGCTAAAAAAAAAATTCAATCTCATATGGCCCAAGCCAATGAGTCTAAAATTTACCTTGAAAATATTTGAACTTGGAATCAAATAGCAATGCCCAATCTCGTTCTTGAAAATTTTTGTCCTTGATGTATTTGTCATGCCACTTAGCTCTTTGATGTTGAACTAGATCAGTTCTTAGAATTTCTTCTTGTCTGCTCTCATCTAGTTCATTCAACTGCTCTATTCTATGCTTTTGGGCTTCTAATAGATCCATTCCCAATTGAACTACCATCTTGAAGGTCTTAACTTGGAACTCAATGGGGAGCAGAACTTCCTTCCCATAAACAAGTTCATAGAGAGAATGTCCTGTTGTGTTCCTCCATGTGGTTCTGTAGGCCCATAAGGCTTCAGGAAGCCTTTCTACCCAATCTCTTTTGTGTAGATGAACAGTCTTGGTAATGATGCCTTCAATTACTTTGTTTGTGGACTCCACTTGACCATTTGCTTGTGCATGGTAAGGAGTGGATTTTCTGTGCTTGACTTTGTACTCTTCCATCAGCTTCTCCATCAGTCTGGATGTGAATTGACCTCCCTGATCTGTCACAATTTCTCTTGGAACACTAAAGCAAGTAAAAATATCCTCATAAAGAAAACTAAGAACTGAATTTCAGTAGCAAAAAATAATGCTTTGTCTTCTACACATTTAGTGACATAATCAGTACATATCAATATATACCTTTCTATTTAGATGTAGGATTAATATGTCTAATAAAGTCTAAAGCCCATTTTTCAAAGGGTTCAATGAGTACATGAGGTTGTAATGGTGTCTCATTTGAGGGGGTAGGTTTTCCTACCCTCTGGCAGCTATCATACCTTTTGACATATTGTTTTGTATCTTTGAAGAGGGATGGCCAATAATATCCTAAAGAAAGGATTTAATAGGCTATCCTTTTGTTAGCAAAGTGTCCACCGCAGGGTTCATCATGACATGCTTTGAGAATATTAGGCATTTCATCTTCCATGACACATCTTCTGATCACAAAGTCTGGCCCTGTTTTAAACAATTCGTTAGAAATCAATGAATATTTTGAACTCTCTTGAATAATCTTTCTTCTTTCACTAGGAAATAAATGTGGATATAGTTTTCCAATAACCAAATAGTTAGCCATATCTACAAACCAAGGAGTCTTAGTAGTTACTGCAAATAAGTATTCATTAGGAAACTTATGCTCTACAGGAGAATCTTCTTTGATATTCTGAATCCTAGACAAGAAATCAGCTATTGTGTTTTGTTTTCTTGGTCTATCTAATACAATAATATTGAATTCCTATAAAAGTAGAAGCCACCTTGTAACTCTGCCATTAGTAACAGGTTTTCTCATTAGATATCTAATTGCAAAATGATCAGTATGAATAAAAGTTTCATAGGCAGTTATATAATGTCTGAACTTATTAATTACATGAACAACAACGACGAAATCCTTTTCAGTCACAATATAATTCAACTCAGTGGGAGTCAAATTTTTATTGGTATAGTAAATGGCATAAGGAACCAAGTCTTTTTGTCCCAACATAGCTCCTAGAGCTGTATCGGAAGCATCTATAGAAATATGGAAAGGAAATTTCCAATTTGGTCCTCTCAAAATAGGCGCTTTAGATATTATTGTTTTCAAAGCTTCAAATGTTGATTGGCAATCAAGACTCCATTTGAATTCACATTCTTTTGTAAGTAGTTTGAAGAGTGGAGATGCTATTTTGGTAAAGTTTTCTATAAATCTTCTATAATATCTAGTAAATCCTAGAAAACTTCTAACATCTTTTTGACAATTTGGAATAGGTAATTTGGAGATGAATTCAACTTTTGATTTATCAACTTTGATCCCATCCTCTAAAATATGATGTCCTAAAACAATACCTTCAGTAAACATCATAAAGAATTTTTCATGGCTTAATAAAAGGTTTATTTCTTTACATATTATAAGGAAATTTTCCAAATTTTCTAAGGCTTCTTCAAATGTATTGCCATAAACTGTAAAATCATCCATATATATCTCTACATAATCATGGATTAGATCAAAAAAAATTTCTAGTACTGCTCTTTGGAATGTTGCGGGTGCATTGCATAATCCAAAAGGAAGCACTCGGTAGGCAAATGTTCCCCATGGACAGGTAAATGTGGTTTTATTCTGATCTTCAGGTTCTACTTGAGTTTGATTATAACCACTAAAGCCATCCAGAAATGAAAAGCACTTTTTGCCTGCTAATGTATCTAATACTTTGTCGATAAAGGGATAAGGAAAGTTGTCCTTCAAAGTTGCTTTATTCAATTCCCTGTAATCAATGCACACCCTCCATTTACCATTCTTTTTGGGTACTATAACCAAGGGAGAAACCCATCGGCTATCTAAAATTAGGTAAATGAAGTTCACATTGAATAGTTTTTGGAGCTCTTCTTTCACAATCTCCCTAAGATTTGGATTCATCCTTCTCTGAGGTTGTCTGATTGGTCTACTGTTTTCGTCAATATAGATATGATGGATGCAAGTCTTAGGGTCAATACCTTTCATATCAGTATACTCCCATGCAAATAAAGCAGAATGTTTTTGCAAGATTTTGGTTAGCTCTTCCAGTTGTAACTTTTCAATTTTTTGTTGATATTCAATGTTTTACTTGGAAAAATTTCAACTGCAGAACTGTCAAACTTTTCCATAGAGTAGAGAGACATTTGCCTTGATGACAAATATTCAATATCAGAATCTAACTGAAATTGTGTGTGGTCATATTATGAAGATGTTTCAAAATTTTCTAATGTATTCAAAATTTGACTATCTTCACTAACTTCAGAGAGAGTAAATATAGGTTGTATAGTATCTTCATCATCGACCCATTCATTGTCTCCTACTTCTGTAATTTCTTTTGCTGGAGGATACAAATTGAATTTCTTTGTTGAACTACCATTAGAAATGTAGATGTCCCCAGATCTACAACTAATAAAAGAATTAACTGTGGCTAGCCAAGGTCTTCCTAAGATGAGTGGGTGCCCTCCTAGATTACTCTTGGGAGTCAAAATCATGAAATCTACTGGATATTCCCAAGAATCTAAGGAGACCGAAATATATTCTAGTACACCATCTAGTTTGATTACTGATATGTCTGCAAGTTGTAGTAAGGTAGGTGTAAAAAGAAGATTAGGAAGTTTAAGATGTTCCATAGTCTGTCTAGTCATAATGTTTATAGCAACCCCTAATTCAATCAATGTATTTGGAATTTCTATCCCATTTATGTGTGTCTTGACTATTGGACTACCTAGATCCACATATTTCTGCATGGTAATCTTTCCCATCATGATATCTATTATTTTCCCTACCAGGTGGATTCTTTTTTTGTCTCTTTGTTTCCTACCTGGTCTTTTGATACTCAACTCCTTTATTGTTTTTGCTAGAATATAAATCTCTCTAATGGCTTGTAGCAAGGGAATCTTGATATAGACATTCTTTAATTCATCTAGGAAATCATTGTCAAGCAACAAGATTTGTTTTTCCACCCCTTTGTCAATTTGTAATCTTTCAGGAAAAGGAGGTGTGGATGTAGACACAGGTTGCTCAACTATAGGAGTTGTGGGGGATGAATCTTTTTGTTTTTCTTTTTGAATGGTTGGGTTTTGAAGGGATACTTCTTCAAAACATTTATTTACTTTCATAGAATCCTCCTCAGAAACATCTTTCTCTTGAACATCTATAGAAGGTTTTTCCCTTTCTAAAATCCTACCAGATCTAAGTTGAACATCATTAAGATCTAAAGGAATAATCATGTAGGTAGGAATTGTTGTCCTTCTACTATGTAAGCATTCTGAGGGTTTTTGTTATTGGGATTTGGTAATGGCTGGGCTGGTAGTTGATTTGGCTTTTGTTGAAATGGAAGCAAGAGTTGAGTGTTTTGATTTTGTTGAGAAGGTTGTTGTTGTGGAAATGGCAATGAAAGTTGTGATATTTGATTTGGAAGTTGTGGATTTTGTTGTTGATTTTGTGGGATAGGATAGCCCTAAAAAGATGGAGGATATTGATAAAATTGAGCAAATCTCCCATAAGGATTTTGTACCCCTTGTGCCCATGATTGAGATTGATACTGATTTTGAGGTTGTGGCCAAGGTTGTTGCCAAGAATTCCAATTTGGTGGGAGCTGAAAATTCATAGGATTGTTAAATCCTTGATTTTGTTGCCCTTGCCAAGGTCTTCTTGAAACAAAACAAAGGGATTCTACTAAAATTGGATCCTCCTGAAAGACAGCTTTTAGCCCTGGGATTGAAGGACAATCCTTGGTCTCATGAATTTTTGAGCAAATCATACATGTTTCTACAACTTTTGCATCCAAGGGTCTGGTGTTTGACACATGAATCCTATGAAAAGTCCTTTGTATTATTCCTTCATCCAGCAAGCCATACAAAAAATTGTCCAACAATACTTCTTTTCCAAAATAATCAGTCTTACAGAAATGTCTAAGAATCCACCCTCAATACTACGAATGAGGGAGTATTTATATAAAAATTTACAATAAAATATCTCATAACAAAGAGAGATATATTCTAGGATGACTAACTATATGTTACATGAAAGTAGAGATAGATGGTCTCAAATATAGAAGATAAAGGTAAATTGATGGCTTGTTGTGGCTATTCTTGTGAATGAGCTGGAGGCAGGCCCTCTGATTGGGCATCTTGTTGTCTTCTTTGTAATTTTGTGTTGGTTGTTCTACTTTTCATCTTCTTACTGATACTCTTTGACCTTTTTTTATAATCTTTACCTCTTTGATCCTTGTTTACCTTCTTGTCACATGGAATGAGTCGAGGTTGCGGACAAGATCGACCTCCCGAGTATGTAAAGATATCTAGTGACAAGAAAGCCAATCAAAAACTATCTTTCTCTAAATATGCAATTAAAAACAAAGGCAAACAAGTGTTTTAGGCCTACCTTGGATCCAATGCAAGTTTGTGGAAGCCTCGCTCCTTTGATCCAAATGCGCCCCCTTGTATCAAGTTTGCAAACACAAACAAGCAAACAAATTAAATAGCACCTGAAAAGCCAATATCATAAATCATATCCATCATAATGATCAAAGAATTTATGAAACAAACCACATAAGACAATTTGTTGAGAAAAATTAATCTGATTGTATTAATTCAAATCAAAGAATAACTTTACAACCTGTGCCTTGATGTTGTACAAGCTCTTCCCAGGGTCCGACAAGAAGTCTCCTCTACTTTGACAAGTTTCACTCACTTCCCAATGAAGCCAAAAGGTATTTGATCTCTCCTCTCATGCTTAACTAGGAAGTCCCAATTCCATCAGAATTTACCCTCAAAAATATTCAGCTTCTAACCTCCCTAGCAACCAGCCCAATGCCTTAATTTATAGTGCAATGGAGGGAAGTTACTAGGTCCTCCTTCAAAGGGATAAAGCCATCCTTCAAAGGGATAGGTCCTCTTATCAAGGGATTAGTTCCTTCTCTTTTGGGATGCATGAATCATCTTGGAGCGAACAATCCACGTCAAAATTCCTTCTAGAATCATCTAGAATTAACCCAAAGTGAGTTTTTTAGAATAAACTTGCCCCTTTTTTACTTT
>APFE031029867.1:25627-44077 GCA_000404065.3 Pinus taeda
CCCATTAGAGTTTTCCATTGTTCAAATTACTAGGATCTAAATCAAAGGAAAGATGAGCAAACAGTGAGAGGCTCACTTACATCGGTAACTGAAAACATGGGACCAGTTGCCACATAATTAACCCGTGTCGGGGTAGATACTACTTTAGAATCAGGAAAATTTAGGGCTATCATATTATTGGTAGTTGAAACAAGACTAGGGAACGAACGCTGGTCTACAGTCACAATATTTCCATTGTGAGGGAAAGACATCACGCGAAAGAGTGTCGATACGACAACTTTCATTGCATAACCATAGTCTTGCCCAAGGAGTAAATTGAAATCCAAGGGACCTCGAACTACCATAAGATCAATACAGACAGTTTTACCTTCCAAGGTAATAGAAAATGTACGAAGGATCCCTAAAGCTTCACTAATGGTTCTATTAAAAGCTTTCAAATTCTGCGTAATAGGCACAAGCTGAGGGGAACCCAAAGCTTTCCAAGCAGTTGAGGATAAAATACTAACAGAAGCACCTTCATCTACCTGTGTGCGATGCATGTCCTTACCACCAACCTTGACAATGATTTGGAAAGGGATGGAGGAAGGAAGACGAGAATCTGTCAATCTATTCCAATCAAAGGAAAATACCTCAGTACTTGGAGGGGGTTCTATAGAAATAATTGAAATGCCCCTCGGCGTAGAGAAATCTGATGTAACAAAAAGAACTTGAGCGGTATGAAGTTCACTCTCTAAAGGGAGAGTTGGATCGACCGAATGTGAAATTGAATTGACCACATGATCAACTAATGGATCATCAACCTAAGTGATATGAGTTTCACTCTCCAATGGAAGAGTGGGATCGACTGTACTTGAAATTAGATAAATCACTCCGTCAGTTGATGGTAGGTTGGGAGAAATTTTATGGTAACCAATTGGAAATTCTTGCTGTGGAATAGTAAGGTTTTCCAACAATTTTGAGGCTTCATCCAAGTGAGGGAAAATGTGAGTTTGATGACTCCCTTTGCATAACTTACAAGGAAACCTAACTTTACCCTTTTTTCCAGGAACCTGGCTATCACTGGTTGATGGATCAATGGACAGTTGATGAGATTTTTCTGACCATACTACCAAGACCTTTGGAATACCAGGACAATTGATAAGGAAGTGGTCACCCTTACAAAGCCTGCAAGAGTATTTTGGTTTATGATGCATGTTGGAGGTTTCCTCAACACAACTAACACTTACAACCATGGTTGGTTGGTTGACCACTTTCTTATCTTGCTTCTTCTTCTTCTTCTTCTTCCCTTTCTTCTTCTTATTAGCCACCTGGTTACTAGCATCAAGGATTTTACCAAGCGAAGAGGAAGAAATGGAGGAAGAAAAATTAGGTGAAGAAGGTAAAGGTTCGACAGAAGATTGGTGAGGTTGAGATGGTGAACTCTATTGAGGTGAAGCATCCAGTTGAGGTGGAACAATTGGAGTATTTGTGGTCAACAAAGTTGAAAATAACCATATCGGTAAACCTATTGTAAATCCAGGTAATGACAAAGTAGCCATATAAGGAGGACCAACATTTTCAAAGAAAGGAAGAGTAATAGGATCCTCGTTAAGAGGGGTTCCTTGGTCGGTAAATTCTGGAACAGTTGCCATTATATTCAACTTTAGTGAATTTTATTAACAATTTAAAACTAAAATCAACAATTCACAATTCAGACCTAACAATTAAAATTCACAAATCACACCTATGGTCTCTAAAAGTAAAAGACAAAAAAATTAACACGCGCTATCAAATCTAGGAGTCAAACCACACACAAACAATAACTTTCCGTACTGAAAACACTAGTTGGTGATGAAATCCAACGTCACAGAATTAAATACAGAAATGGTGGTTGGAACAGTTATCCCGACAACCTGCTTAATGAATATACTGGCACAAGTTTCTCCACTAAACCATCTCGAGTGAAGAGAACCCCCCAGAAAATCCAAGTAAGTCTAGTCGATGTCTGCTCCAGGTACAGTGGGATCTTCCCTCCACCGTCACCTTAGGAAAGAATCCTATGGATTATGGCCACTAAGGTTACCAATAGAAAATTATATACCTGGGGGAACAGTCTACGATGCGATAAACACACAAGGGTAGAGTAGCAAAGCTCAATCTCCTTGAAGGCTCCTTGACATAATCCAAGGTTTATCAACAAGTGACCCCAGGCTCCTCGACAATGGTTAATCTGAGGTTTACTGTTTTTAATACATGTATATCTGCTATCGTTCCCAATGAGGAAGGATTGATTACCTCACTGGTTCAGATATGATCTTGTGCTTCTCCTTTAAGAGGAGATTTCCCAGAGCATAGATGTAACAATTGGAATTTCTCCCTACCGCAAGATCAACTACTTGTTTGTTTTACTATCTTGGAGAGTTAACTAAAACCTATTCCAAGACACTAGCCTAAGCTAGATTGGTGGAAAGAGTCCTGGATATGAAACCAATGGTGTTATGACCCAACCCAAAACTGAATGCAATCGAATATGGTAATGTAATCTTTTCAATTCAATGAATCCTAACTAAAGTAAGGAGAGAGTTTCCATTTACTTCCAACAATGCAAAAAATTGATCACTAAGTGAAACTATAACAAATTCTCTAATGCACTAATTTCATCAGGAAAAACTAATGCAAATCAATTCCAAAACAATTTTATTTTTATTTTTATTTTTGTGTGTTAAAAACAAGCATAAAAATATGTAAATTCAAATCAAAGAAAACTGATCTAAATCTACGATTGATTTTTTCAGAATGTAAACTATGCAATTGTAATCTATGCACAATTCACTTGAAAAGTATGCAAATGTAATCCATGCACATTTTTCATTCATATTCTGAAAATGAGAATTCTAATTATGCAAATGTGATCTATGCAAGAGAATTCTCAAACACAAGATGATTCTAATGTAATCTAAGAACCAACCAAGTGCAAGTCAAGAAAATTGGGTGAGAGTTCCAAAGATAAAAATAAAAATAAAAACACTCAAAGGCGATTAACACTCATACACAATGAGGGGGGAATTTTTTTGCAAAAATAAAAGAAAAAAGATGTAAAATTGTGAAAAGACTGAGACAAACCTCCAAGTAATGAGCAAAGGAAATCAAATTAAGAATTTCTCAAAAAAGAGACTCAAAACACCCAATTGATAAAAGCTTAAAACAGGAATGCCAATGGAATTAACCTAAGAAAAGTTCCTGACAAGTCACGTGCAGATCTGGGCAGAGGCTAAAAACACATAAACAAATCCTAAGCTGATTGAAAGATAAAATCTTAAGTTTTTCAAAATTTTGACAGGGTCTGCAGGCCCGCAGTTCACACATGTGCAGTACCGCTCTGTGTGAAAAGCAACAGTGCGGATAGGTCCGCACTGTGTCGCAAGCCAAGGGTGCGGTCCTCTCCCAAAAGTATGAAAAACAAAAAATAATCCAAGATCTACTAAATCTACCCAATTCCACACACAACAAGCCAAAAACAGAAACGAAAACACAGTTTCTCAGGTCAAAGTCAAAACAAGGAAAAAATCAAGTCCCCTATGGAGTCGCCAATTTCTCACACGGAATGAGTCGAGGTTGCGGACAAGATCGACCTCCCTAATATCTAAATATATCTAGTGACAAGCAAGCCAATCAAAAACTATATTTCTCTAAATATGCAATTAGAAACAAAGGCAAACAAGTGTTTTAGGCCTACCTTGGATCCAATGCAAGTTTGTGGAAGCCTCGCTCCTTTGATCCAAATGAGCTCCCCTGTAGCAAGTCTACAAACACAAACAAGAAAACAAATTAAATAGCACCTGAAAAGCCAATAATCATAAAGCATATCCATCATAATGATCAAGGAATTTATGAAACAAACCACATAAGACAATTTGTTGAGAAAAATGAATATGATTGTATTAATTCAAATCAAAGAAGAACTTTACAACCTGCGCCTTGATGTTGTACAAGCTCCTCCCAGGGTCCGACAAGAAGTCTCCTCTACTTTGAAAAGTTTCACTCACTTCCCAATGAAGCCAAAAGGTATGTGATCTCTCCTCTCATGCTTAACTAGGAAGTCCCAATTCCATCAGCATTTACCCTTAAAAATGTTCAGCTTCTAACCTCCCTAGCAACCAGCCCAATGCCTTAATTTATAGTGCAATGGACGGAAGTTACTAGGTCCTCCTTCAAAGGGATAAAGCCCTCCTTCAAAGGGATATCTCCTCTTATCAAGGGATTAGTTCCTTCTCTTTTGGGATGCATGAATCATCTTGGAGCGAACAATCCACGTCAAAATTCCTTCTAGAATCATCTAGAATTAACCCAAAGTGAGTTTTTTAGAATAAAATTGGGCCTTTTTGACTTTCACAGGGGTACGCACCCACCCCTTTATAGACAGAGCGTGCAGATACGCAAGTAATATGAACAAAGGGTGCGGGCCCACAGGTAAAAGTGAGAGAAAGTGCGGAACCAGAGCTTTATTGATTTTAATGTCTTTCTCTCATTTTCAAAGCTTGACATGAAGAGCTGAGCTCTGAGACTTGCTTAGGAGGACAGTATAAGTGATGATAGACCCATACTGACTGCAAATAGTCATGGTGACGATATTTTTTGTGTAACACTTCTATTACCACCATTTACTATGGTAAAAAATGGAAATTTACTTTTTTACCGAGGATAAATCATAAAATTTCTATCATATATGTCCACCATTTTTCCTGTAGTATTCTAGTCCTTTGAAGTTTTCTGAGGATCTCATTAGCCTCGATGTATCTGAAAAAATTAGACTGAAATGGGAACAGATGTTTTATTTCATGCTCCACATAGAAAAGGTTCTGTAGACTGTCATAGAGAACTCTGCCTATAGGTAGGGCCTTTGGTGCAGATGCACTAGCTGATGAGTTGGCCTAGTTGTCTACATATTGAGCCAACTTGTCAACATAGTCTATATGTCTCATCAATTTATCATTAATAACTAAAGGACTGGAAAGTCCTTTGCTCTACAATATACCAAATTTCTCCATAAAATCATTAATTTCTTCTTGTATATTTTGGCATCTCCCTTCCAAATTCTGCATGAGAGAACTTTTGGTCAATACCTTCTTGACTTCTAGAATAGTCCCTGCTCTGTCTTCAATACACAAATCTTCTAGTTGGTACTTATTTTTTCTATTCAAAAAATTTATTAGCATGGTGGCTTCCTCGGGCTTTTTTCCTAATTCTTCCTTAGTCCTCTGGATTTCTTTGAAAGCCACTTTTACCAAATCAATTTGTTCAAAAATTATTTGTATTGATGGCTAAGAATCATTTATTGAGTGAGTGATGTTGGTCCAAAGAATTTTCCTAGTGTCTGCTAAGGGCTTGTCAAAAGTGAGGTCCTTCTCTAGTGATTTCACCTGTTGAGCTAATCCTTTATTCTCTCTCACCTTTTCAGCAAAATTGATTTTGGAAAGATCATATTTCTGTTCCAAGGTTACAAATTGTTCTTTTACCTTTTGCAATTCTGAGACTTGGAGCTTCATCTCCTCAATTAAATTTATCAATTCTTCTGTGCTTAAACCCGAAGTACCTACCTATGTTGTCCCTGATGTTTCTGTTCCTGTAATTACTTCTGTTGTGACCACGAGGACATTTGGTGCCAGAGCTCTTCCAAGTGTTGAGGGGACTGCAGTGGAAACAACTGGAATCACATTTGGAGGCTGAGAGGTCGACTCTCCCTGCTTGCTCTTTAGTGATTTTTCTGACTCTTGCTCAATTTCCTTCAACTACTCATTAAGCTTTAGCACTTAGTCCATAAGCTCTTCTTCAAATTTATTTTGGACAACTTCTACAGTTTGTGGATGTCTTGATGGTGGCAACTTTAGCTGCTTTCTCAAGGAAGCTATGCCTTCATCTTTCTTCTTTATTAAGGCCTCTGCTGCCTTTACATCCTTTGGGTTATGACCCAATCCAATCACCAACTCCTCCAAATATTTAATTCTATTATCTTTAGTCTGTGAGGAGGATTTTTCCAGCTGTAGTTGGGCAGTTATATTATTTGAAGAATTTTCCAATCTTTGGGCCATCATGGCTTTACTAGTCAATATTGAATACACCATTTCTCCTGTTTGTTTATGTAACTCAATCTAGTCCAGCTGATGAATGTCTTTTTCCATAACCTCAAAATATGTTTGAAGATAATCTACGATTGGTTGAGGCTACTGTACTTTGGGCTTGAAGAAGCTCATTTGCATTTTTCCCTCCTTGATGTCATAGGATGACATCAACCTTTGCTGATTGGTGGGTGCCATTTTCAAATACTTATTGTAAACCTGGATCCTTAATGGCTCAGTCTTAGCCTTTATTTCCTTGAATTTATTTTTAATATCCAGGTTGTCATTTCTTGGGGGCCTAAAACATGACACTTCAACACTTTGTTGTCTCTCTAGATCCTGTCTTTGTGAGCTAGAAGGTGTCCCACCTACTGGGAAAGTTTGGTGACTGTCTAAACCTTCCTTTCTTTGACTATCAGTAGTTTCTTCAAAAAATTTCTCTTCTGAATGAGGATTTAGCCTGTTCCTTTTAGCACCAGGCTAGTCTAATGGGCCACTGGCAGGGGTTGCTACTTCCCTATCTCTCTTTTTGTTCTTTTCCTCACTGAGAGGAGTCTGCAAAATTGGGGGCTCTCCCACGTTGACTTGAGATGGGTGTGCCTGTTTTTGAACCTACCCCTGAGAAGTTTTAGGCTATTTACACATGGTCGACTGTTCTATTGCCTCATTGCTAGTCTCCTGTTTCCTTCCTTGTGATGTTTCTGTTCGTGGGGCACTTGTCTCTGGTGGAAGTTTTTGTGAGGTATTAGCTGTTGAGGCACTGATCCCTGATGCTTTCTTTTGAGAAGTCTCAAAATGTACCTATCCAAAAGAATCCAGGTCAAGTGTTTTTTCAAGATCCTTCATTACATTTTCTATATTGACATGTTCACTATCTGTTTCTACTAGGGTTCCTTCCCTCCATTCATCCATATTTACAAATTGCTCAATCTTTGGAATTCTGTGATGTAGGTATGGTGATAATATGTTTTTCATCCTTCTAACACAAATAAAACTATGAAGGTCATATGGAGTCCAACTAAAACTTTTGTTTAGTTTCAGATCATCTTCTAGGATTCATTCTGCTTCTTTGCATGCTTCTCTAGTGTTGCAGACAATTGAGCCTAAGTGATCCCTAATTCTGAGTTGGGTTTTATTCTTGGCCTTAGTAAAATGTGTCAAATCTGAATGTATCATCTGTTTATAGTATTCCAATGCAAACAGTTTCATTGGAACATATTTGGGTAGCTTGAATGGGGAAAGATCACACCCATATACCTTCATTTCTGTGTGATTTTGGTATAAATACCAATCACCAACTTTGTTCTGTTTAGAGATTTGAAGGATCCTTTTGATGTCATCACTTATTTTGGGAGGGGAATTCCCTATCAGCAAGGTGGTTACTCGGTGGACAAACTGATCAATAAATTCATTATAGGAATAAGGGCAAGCAAAAGTTTTATGAAAGATGGAAGTCCAAAAGATGACAGACCTTGGATTACCATTGGTATCAGGTTTCTTGGCAGAAAATGGGAAATGGTTTGATTAATAGTAAAGGATGAGGTGCTATATAAAGGTTGAAAACTTGAAAACCCTTTCATTCTCCAGTCTCATGAACTGATCATGAATTTTATTAGCAATATAAGAGGCATAATCATACTTGACAGTAGAAGGCTGTCCTAGGGTAAAGATAGACATCATTACTAGGGTTAATTCATCTACATACTCACTAGTGTTGAATCCCATCACTGTTGATATCATGTCAACTATGGATTTGCCTATGTCTGTGAATAAATTGACATATGAGGAGGGGGATCTTTAGTTTGATATTATGGTAATATGAAAGTTTGGCAGAGGCGAGTGAGCTCAGCTTGGGATAATTGAGTTGATTTTTCAAGTAAATTCCCAATGGAAATGGGGGTAAGGGCCTGACTGGGGTGAAATTGCAACATCTCATTAATTGATTCAGCAGTTATTGTAAAAGGGACTATTTGGTTGGGAGACATGACTGCTCTACGAATAGGGTCATAGTTTGCATGGCATTGATGGATCATATCATGGAAAACATGGACAGAGGGGAGAAGGTACACTGGGAGATTGGATTCCCATAGTCCCATGGCATCATAGCCATTCAAATGGTTGTCTTAGCATTGACAGAAGACTTTGAGGTGGTCTTTATCAGTGCTTAGGTCTTTTATTTGGAAATCTTTATCTGCCAGAGACAGATAGTCTAAATCGCGATGAAGAGTGGTAATGGGAGCAACATTTAGGGTTATTGGAGTTTCCATACTGGTTCTTGTGGGTTTCAAGAGAGAAATCGAGGTTTTGAGGTGGAAATGATGAAATGGCAGGTCTAGGTACTTGAATTTACAAATAAATAGCACAATTATGGTAAATTTTGGTTTTTTAATCAACTTGCAATGAAAACAAGTATTTGCAGGGTTTTCTTGTTGAGGAATTGGTAAATACCTACTTTTGGGGGACGGGTAACAGAATGCAAGTACTGGGCGTAACTGGATGGCTCTGGGTGACGTTGGCTGCGAAGTTTGGAGCAGGTTGGCGGCTGAAAGCTCAAGCTGGTTGACTTTGATGTATCGTTTGCATGGGCATACAGGTTCACAGGATAAAACAATGAAATGACATTATTTTTTTTTATATGCAAAGTCAAGGTTTGGCGAGTTTTGCATGGGTGACGTCAATGGGAGAGTGACGTGATATTTTTGTCATTTAGTTCGGAGGTAGTAAGTGGTTTATATCGCAACGCTTATGGGGAAAGAGTGGTATTTGGCCTCAAGCCAGCGATTCCATAGAGTGATTGATGCGTGGCGGAGGCACTATTCATGAAACCGCTTTGTGATTGCGCGCTAACGCATGGTTGCAAAGGCTCGTGCGATAGGCATGACAGTCATTGGATCTGGGCGCGTTGACCAGACAACTATCACAGATGAAAGGTGATGAGGATTTAACAATGGCGGGCCCGATATATTTAAGGATTAATTAATCATATCGGGGGGTGACAGGATTGGACGGGGAGGCTGTTAATTAACTGTGAGGGTTAATTAATCCCTTTCTGATGTAGCGGGGGATTAAGGGCTATTAATTAGTTACTGATTAAATAATTAATCCCAATTAATGAAGTATTATGGTTATAACTAACCAAAGGGGCGGGATATATAGAAATTCGGGGTTTTATATAGTTTAAATAATACGGGAATGGATAGATTTTCATAGGGAATTTATATAATATGAGTTAATAGTTAAGATGACTTCATGAAATGGAAAAGCGTAAGCATAAAACATATGAAGTGTGTATTTAAACTTAGGCTAAGGTGAAAAAAAGGGTTTTTGTTTGGAAATATTTTAGTTTTCCTAAGTAAAATAGGATTTTACTTAGGAAAAAACTTATCAAGGGAATGAATGATTTTTATGAAGGGGTATGATAATTAATAAATGGTCTTAAGTACTTAGGTTTTATAAATTATTGGGCCAAGGGTCCGGTCCTTCCAAAAGTCAGAGAAATGCTCTGATCCCCTCTAATTTGATAGATACCTTGGTACTTAGGGGAAATTAGTGAAAATTTAGGGAAAATGAATAGGGCAGTTAATTATTTTTTACTTTGTTTCATGATGTTAGCCTCCTGCTGCAGCAGGTTACTCATATTTCATGATTGACATTTTTATAGGCCAAATATGTCATACTTTACATGCTGCAATGCTCCATATTTGCTAAACAGTCACCAGGGAAAGAATGCTACTCAAAGTTCATCTACTGCATCCCAATTTTGAAGAGTCATTCCAGTTTTGTAGAATTTTCAGCTAAAGGGAGGTCCAAACAGCTTAATCTTGGTCTCCCTAGGTTTCAATTTCGTGTTTTAGAATATAGAGAATGAAAATATGTCCAAACAGCTTAATCTTGGCAGATTCTTAGATAGGTAGAGAAACAAAGGAGCCCAACTGCTTAATCTGGGCCCTTGGAAGAAATAAGGGTAGTTTGTAGATAGGAAGGCATAAAAAGAAAAAAGTGAAATGCTCGGTCTGCAAGTCTAAGTGCACCCAAACCAAAAGAAGAAAAAATGTTACGCAAGTAGGCTGGGTAGGTAGTTTTGAGGTTGCAGAATATTGATTTCTAATCAATTCTATGTTTTCAAAGTATCATCTCTACTCAGGTCACAGTCATCAAGCAATTTCATATGGAGGAGCTCAAATCAGGCATAACTAACTTCCCTTTCTTCCTCTTCCCCTAATCATTTACTAATTTCCCAAAAATAGGTCAAGATCTGCTTGATGTCTCTTAGTTTCATTATTCTCCATGTCATTAGCCTTGGTGAAGACCTGCTTCACTCAAGGAAGGTCCATACTTTCTCTACGAAGCTCTATCTCCCCTTTGAAGCCTAAGATCTCTGAAACTTAGCACTTTCTTGTCATCTCCATATTAACTACTGATATTATTATCTAACTCCCTATATTTTCCCCATCCCCCTACTAAAACTATGTAAATAATCCCCTTATGTAAATATCCCCTCCCCCTGGTTGAAATACAACCATAAGTACTTCTCTGGGAATTACTAAGTCACCTAGACTTTTAGTAAGAACCCTCCTTCTGCATAAATTTCCATTCCCAGGTGTTTGGACCCCTTCCAAAACACTAAGAAAACCCTTTCCAAATGCAACAAACCCTCCTCGCGCATTTCTTTTTCAGAAATTATTAATGTTTGTTTAATAAATTTCCAACGCGCTAAAACCCATTTAACCCATTTCCTAAAGTTCTAAACCCACCCGCGCCGTGGAAAATTAACCTTTAATGCGCGCGCTCTTTTATTAAACTCCGCGCATATCCCTTTCACGTCAACCGTCGGATCGCTGCCCCCAGATCTGACGGCCCTTGTTCGTATCGGGCGCTCTATTGTGGTGGTAGGTTACCACCCGATGTCCGACGGTTTTACCGTCGTACACCGGGACAGGTGGCAGACTCCCATTGCAATGGGCCGCCCCTGACAGAAACCACCTTCGTACCAAAGGCGGTCCGATGCACAGGCCAAAACCGCCCTCCCCTCACGTAACGACAGAGCCACCTCACCCTGCCACGTTGCCTCCACATCACCTCACACTGCATACGCCAGGCCCACGTCACCCTGCCACGCGTCTCTGCCACGTCACCCCACCGTACTGCCACATCACCTTGATGACGTCATATCCGTGCCAGAGGACCCCACTGCTGACGTCAGCATGCTGACGTCATCCGCCGTACAGCTGATGTCAGCAGCCAATAAACGGAAATTTGCGCAAGCGCGAAAGTCGAGCTTCGGAGCTCCAGAATGAGAAACGGAGGCAGTTTCTCTTCGCTATGGGAAATGAGCCATATTGGGGAATCTTTAGGGAATATTTTGATTCCTTGGCCCTTTTTGCACCGAAAAAGCCCGAAATTGCCCGATTTTGCCAGATTAAACAAATTTGAAGACAGAGAGAGACCAGGAACAGAGATTAAAGAGTATTAGATCAAATATGCAGATGGAAAGCACGTCAAAGAGTATCAAGAAGCGGCGAAGACCATTAATGTAGTGGCAAAGTGTATCAGAGGAGATTTTCTCAGGGCTCGAGGTGAATCCAACATTAAAACGAAAGCTCTGAAAGTCAAGAAGAAATTGAATACGCATTGAAGGCTCACCAGCACAAAATGACTGCACATTAAACTCACAGAAGATCAGTGGACCAGAACTCAATGCACAGTTATGACAGAACCACTGCACCAAGCCACACAGGACACCCCATCAACTCAACTTGATTCAGCTGCCTCTGGCGCAGCCCAAAGGACTTACTTGCATTTAATTCCAGCAACAATTAGGTTTTTAGAAAAAGCTTTTTCTTGCAGACCTGTTTAGGTCAATTGTAATAAATGACTTCATATATTTTGCTTATATATACCACCCTGAAAGATGGAGTAGGGGTTGGTTGGTTGATCTGTAGCTTGATCTTTATTATTCCGATCTTTCTCTCAAGCAAAGACTCACACTGTAACTGTGATGCGTTCTATAATCAAAGACTACTGAAAGCATGGATTCTGAAACTGTCTGCTGTGTTTAATTGGCCGAGGAGTGATTGTGGAATTCCTGTGCTTCTACATGGTTCAATAAGTGTTTCTTAACTCTGTTAGTTTTTATGTTTGTTTTATCATAAATCCGCCCTCTAAATTGCAGAAAAGAAGAATAGTTTAGGATTTGCTTAGCTGCACCTTAGGCTCAATTTCTGCAATTTTTCATGTTTTCATCAGGAATAGTTATGAACATGCATTCTTAAATGATCTTGTTTATGTTGTTCCTTTCACATATGAATGTTAGTTTAGGAATTATTAACTGCTCCTAGATAACCGTTCATTCACTTCTCCTCCCTCTCAGTTGGTGATAGATTCTTGATTGTGTTTCATCACTGATTGTCATTCCGTCCTTTCAGCAAATTGATAATTGCCTCATGTGTGGCTATCCCGCTCCATAATCCTCTTGTGACCAAGAAAACACAACAGCAAGCCTTAATCCATGACCCCATGCCCAATGGTTTGAAACTTATCACATTTTACCTTGCCTCTCTGTTTGGAATTATCTTACATACATCCACCTTCCATCCAAACTAAAATCAAAACCCCTGAACCCAAAAACTAGCCTAAAATCATCATCAACAAAGTTAAATCATTAAGAGAGAGCCCTCTCTGATGGCAGGTGGGCTAGAACCTGCAATCCAAAGATTGGTTTGTGGTTACCTCGGTCGTATCCCTACAAGAGCCTAGGGACAACCTGAGTGATAACATAATGGCGACTCCACTGGGGACTTCCTCAGATAATCTCACTAAACCAGTCTGCAGCTCCACAGAGGAAGAAACCGACCTTTGAAAGTCTCGGTTGACCTATGTTTTAGAAAAATTTCCCAAAAAATAGATTAGAAACTGGCTCCTAAAAAGCAAATGCGTCATACACGATCAAACCCTGATCCTAATCGCTCAGCTATTTTTGAAAATCCGAATTTAATCCCTAAGATCATTAGAAAACAAAAGCAACAAGAAGACCAAACTACTGCGAGTCTTGAAACAGTTCAACCTAGCGGTGTTCCAACCCCTGTCAAAGTTCTATTTCGATCAACCCCAAGTTCCCTTGGTTCATCACCCCCTTCTCCAAGTAGCTCTTCTACACCTCCATCCTATACCACTACCACTCCTTCTACCCCGGTTGTTCCTATTATCCCAGTTGCCCCAGTTTTTCCACTTATCCCCATTAACATGGCCAATAGATATGCACCCTTACAGCTGTCTGCTAATCTCGGGGCTATGCCTCAGGACTACCAAACAAAAATTACATATTTTGATGGCACAAACTCCTGCACTGCCCTACAGCATACAAAGAAAATGTAGGATTACTTCGAGAGTTATGAAATTGATGATGACAGCGTGAGAATGAAGATTTTTGTTCAAAGTTTGACCGGTGATGTCAGAACCTGGTTTAGGGCACTTACACCCAATTCCATATCAAACCATGAAGCCTTATACCCGACATTTATTAACAGATGGGAGAAAAAGAAAGACCCCCTACACATACTATCTGAGTATGATACTATCAAAAGAGGACCTCAGGAAACGGTTTTGGATTACTCTGCAAGGTTTAATAATGTTTAGAATGCAATACCACAAATTTTAAGACCTCCACCTGATCTCGCTTTGTACAAATTCCCTGATGGCTTTGATGCTGAGATGGCATATCAGTTAAGGGAAAGAGCCCCTCAAAGCCTTGCAGAGATGCTAGATGTTGATGTTAGTGTGGAGGCAAATCTAATTGCCAAAAGAAACAAAACCAGAACTAAGAGAAGAACCACCTTCAAGGAAGAACCCTCAACCTTCGATCAGAAGCTGGATGCTATCATCAGCGGCATCCACAGGCGGGGAGACAGAGTAGAAAATGTTGAGAGGAAAACTTCATGGGAGGGTCAACAACCCAATGCCATAAGGAACCCAAACTTCAGAAAAACTCAAAACACAAACGCTGGAAGGGCCAGTCCCGACCATGATATTAGGCCTCCTTTCCAAGAAAACTATGCGGAAGCATCTACCTCCAGTGAGCCCACCGATGAGACTCATATGAACCTGATAGATTTAGATAATCAACAGCAAATCTTTATTACTGAAGAGGACCGAGAATACCCTAATGTAAAACAATTTCACACCAAGTCGGGAGAGTCTTTCGATTTCAAACAAGGCTATGATACTGTTGTGTACGAGGTACACAAACAATACAAATTGAGAACAAGGACCATCGATGTCCTCGCATCTAGCAGAACAAAAGATAGCAAACGGCCCAACAAAATTAAAGGAAATGACACCATAACTCAACCAGCTGATAGCTCTGCCCCAAACCCGCATCAAGTAATTGTGGAGGATATAACAGACACACAGCCTCCTATTGATCGGCCTCTACCTCCTTCCTCCCCAAAATAAAATCTGAATGGCACTCTAAAAAATACTCCCAAAGTAGAAATATCACAAACTGTCATTCATCATAACATTGACATTCCAAAAGAAAACATAGAGAGTATGCCTGAAAAAGAGAAATCTGTTGTTTTCAACGCCAAGAACTCATTGGAAAAACCTTTCAGTTTAGAAGCAGAGATTGGAAAACTCAAGATATCCATTCCCCTCTCAGAACTTGCCAAACATGATGTATATAGGCAACAAATTCAAAGGTCACTTCAACTACCAGAGGTAAGGGATGATTTAAATGTTTTAAACGATACCCCTGAGCTGTTGTTTGGTCCGGAAGTTAACGGAAAATCAACATATGGACATGTTCCACCTTTTTATGTCAGTCTGCACATACATGAAAAGGTATTGCATAATGCCATGTTTGACTCAGGTGCCTCACATAACCTTATGCCTAAAGCTGTAATGGAAAGGTTGAACCTTGATGTCACAAGACCATACAAAGATCTATATTCCTTTGAATCAAGTCAAGTCAAATGTTTAGGCTTGATTAAAGACCTTTGTGTGTCTCTAGTCCAATTCCCCAACAAGACAATCCTAATGGATGTAGTAGTTGTTGACATTCCCACAAAGTATGACATGCTCCTATCCAGATCATGGGGAGCAAAATTGCAAGGATACCTTCAACTCGACCTCTCTTATGCTACCATATCTGTCTTTGGGAAACCAAAGAGATTGTATAGAGAAACATTAATGAAGTATGTGGTAAGCAGTGAGGAAAAGCCCCAAAATTTTCCAATTTACTCAATCCATTCCGATATGGATTCTTTCATTTTATTCAATGATAACACCAGCCCTCCAACTGATGATAAAATGTTATCTTTGGAACAAGAGACATACATCAATGAGGAATCGGTTGCCAATACCCATGAAATTGTCTCGACAGTCAAGGAAACCAACAAACAGCAAGAAGAACATCCTGAAACATAAATTGTAAGTCTGCCCAATCCTCAAAAAACTGAAACTCTGAATGCAAACCTCAAACAAGAAATCACATGGTATTTAGAGTTTGATGGTTCTGTCAACAAGTTAGGAGCAGGGGCAGGAGTATGGATTTACAATACACAAGATAATCACGCAGAAGGCCATGCCTATAGATTAAATTTCAGATGTACAAACAACATGGCAGAGTATGAAGCTCTTCTATTAGGCCTTAAACTACTCAAAGTCCTAGGAGCTACAAAAGTGTCCATCCCAGGTGACTTCGATTTGATTATACAACAAATGAAAGGTAACTTTGTTACTAATGACAGTAGAATGAGATCCTACATGGCTACTGTCACCGAAATACTCAATTCTTTCAGTGAATTCAAGCTTGCCAAAATTTTAAGAGATCATAATATTCATGCCCACAATCTAGCAACTTTTGCTAGCACATGCAAGCTTCCCTTTGAACCAAATCACCATTTCACCGCTGAAATAAAACATAGACCTTCGGTCCCTAACAATGTTAAGGATTGGCAGGTGTTTCAAAATGATGCCCAGATTAACAATTTCCTCACTCTTGAGGGTGAATTTTCCAACACAAACATTGACATGGATGCCATGAACAATTCCCAACATTTAACAAAATAAAATCAGCAGGACCTAACATCTGCAACAGCTAGACAAATCCTTAACCCAACTGTGTTTAAAAATGCAAACATAGAGTAGTTGAAACAAATGTCTTTAGAGGAAACAGCCAAAGCAGAGGATGAGTTTATTGATCTAAAGAGTAATTTTCTACCTGTCGGCCTTACTCCATTAGAAGACATGTTTGATGACAATGATGTGCCCAAAAATCCAAAAATGGATCCTCTGAATGCCGCTATAGAAGAACACAACATAGGAACAATAGAGCAACCTAGAATGATTAAGTTGTCCAAAAATCTGCCCCCTGATCAAAAACCAAAATACGTGGATTTGTTCAAAGAATTCCAAGATGTACTTGCCTAGAGTTATGAGGACTTGAAGTCCTATGACACCTCAGTGATCCAACATACCATTCCCTTAAAACCAAATCAAAAACCGTTCAAACAGAAACTTAGAAGAATCAACCCCATGCTTCTCCCCCTTATTGAAAAAGAAATAAAGAGAATGTTTGAAGCAGGTATCATTGCACCCATCAGATTCTCTGAATGGGTATCTAATTTAGTTCCCACTAGGAAAAAAACTGGAGAGATAAGACTGTGTGTAGACTTGAGAAATTTAAACTAGGTCTCTCTAAAAGAACACTACCCTTTGCCCAAAATGGACCATATCTTACAAAGAGTAGTGGGTTCCTCTAGAATTTCTTTACTAGATGGATTTTCAGGATTTAATTAGATACTTGTTCACCCGGATGACCAAGACAAGACATCCTTTACCACACTGTGGGGAACATTTAAGTACGTTAAAATGCCTTTCGAGTTGAAAAACGCTGGTGTTACCTTTCAAAGGGTAATGGATATTGCATTTTCCAAGGAGATACATGATTTCCTTGTTGTTTACCTTGATGATCTAACCCCATTCTCCAAATCTGACCAAGAGCACCTTAGGCACTTAAGGCAAATTTTCATGACATGCAAGAAATATGGCATTTCCTTGAATCCCAAGAAGTCCCTGTTTGCCCTTGAGGAAGGAAAGCTTCTAGGCCATATCATAGCAAAAGATGGGATTAGAATTGATCCTGAAAGAATTCAAGCTATCCTCCAAATCCCCTATCCAAGAAACATAAAAGAACTGCAAGAATTCCTTGGAAAGATCAATTTCCTAAGGAGATTTATCCCAAACCTAGCTGAGCTAATAAGGCTATTGAGAAAAATCTTGAAGAAGGATGCCAAGGTAAAATGGTCTCTTGAGACCAAGCAAGCCTTTGAGAGTATAAAAATTGCCTTGACTCAAACGCCTGTCCTCACCAATCCACAATTCGACAAAGATTTTATCATTTTTTCTTTTGCATCCGAGCACACTATAGCCGCGGTCCTATTGCAAAACGATGATCAAGGTAACGAAAAGCCAATTGCTTTCTTCAGCCGATCTATGAGAGATGTACCCTTGAAATATCAGATTATGGAAAAGCAGGCTTATGCCTTGGTCAAAGCCATCAAAGACTTCAAAATTTACATCTTATACTGCCACGTGATTGCCTATGTCCCTAACTCTATTGTAAAGGATATATTAACTCAAGAGGGACTAGAAGGAAAAAGAGGCAAGTGGATTGCCAGCATCCTTGAATACGACATTCAAATAAAACCTACCAAACTGATAAAAGGACAAGGGCTAGCCAAACTAATTTCCAAAACAAACTTCCAAGCCTTAGACATTAACCAACTGGATAGTGAATCGGAGCTGGTGACTCCACAGATCAGTGAAACATTTTTGCAATCCCCATGGTATGCTGATATATTCTTTGTATTGTTAAACCTGTGTGCTCCCCCAGGATTGTCCAGAACCAAGAAAAGATTTTTAAGGATGAAATCCTCAAAGTTTTGTGTCATAGATGGTGCTTTGTTTTGGAAAAATCATGAAGGTGTTTTGCTTAATTGTTTGACTATGAATGAAACTAACAACATCATGAAAGAATTCCATTCAGGGGACTGTGGAGGACACTTATATTGGAAGTCCACGGCTGACAAGATTTTAAGGGCTGGTTATTATTGGCCCTCTCTTTTTGCAGATGTCAAGAATTTTGTTGTTTCATGCCACAAATGCCAAATATTTGAAGGAAAAAAGAAAATTACTGCCCTTGCCCCTTAAGCCCATTTCAACCGAGAAACCTTTTAAACAATGGGGTCTCGACTTCATTGGAGAAATTCATCCCTCTTCCTCAGGCCAGCACAAGTGGATTTTAACAGCCACTGATTATTTCACTAAGTGGATTGAAGCCATTCCATGTAGACAA
>APFE031029867.1:63958-102896 GCA_000404065.3 Pinus taeda
GGTGAAAAGTAAATTTGTTTTTTACTTTTTACTATTTATAACACTATTTTAGCCCAAAAATACCTTAGGAATGTCTTTTTAGGTGTATTTTTGTGCAAAAATAGACTTTCCACTGTTGATCGAATCATGACAGGGCTTGGTGTAGCTCTAACGAACATCTTTTTGACTTTTTCAAGCTCGTAAAAACACAAGAAAATATTACCTCATGGTCCGCTTTCAGCTCTTTTCCTGACCTTTTAAAGTGGAAAAGATTGCCGAGTCGTCCCTCTTGGCTCATTAAACAATTACCAAGAGGCGGTCGTTTTAAGTTCTTTTATCGACTGTTTAAACACTAAAAGATTACCGGGTTTTTGTCGCTTCAAACTCGTTAATGGTTGCGAAACGATGTGATTTTGATCCATTTTTTACTTTTTCAGATCAGAGTCACTACTCATGAAAAGTACTCCTCGGTCGTAACGATCGGGCGGTTCTTTCGGGTATCATTTTACACTTTTTCGAACCCGAGAGACACAACTTTACGAAAAAGGACCTCTGGAGTTTTCTTTTCCGTGTCTTTTTCAAACTCTCTAAACATGAAAAAGACTCCGAGTTTTACCTATGTTGGACTTCGTTAAACCCATGACGACATATGACTCATCATCATGATGAGAACTTGGCTTCTCCTCCCTAGGGGCTCGTTAAAATTTTACTAGGTTGGATTCGACCGAAGGTCGAACTTATACCGCAAGCATATGCTATCCCCATCAAGCTTGTTAAAAATAATTGGGGTACTCGCCAGAAATGGCGGGGGGAAAAAGAGAATTTTGGAACCATAATCATAAGTCGTGTCGGCAGTATGTCGCTCTTGAACATGGCACTCTTCTGCTTTCGTGTCAGGGTGGGGATATCTCACTTCATTTTCACTTGCCTCCGTGGGTTCGGGTGATCCTATTTGACCTCTCTTTTGCTCATTGCCTCGTCACCATGACCTCTGATCTATTGATGTCAAATACTGCCAACTCCACTGTCGTGCCGCCGATATGTTCAAAGAGAAGTTGACCTCTGAAAGAAACCGCCTCCACTTGATAGTTCATAAGTTTCATTTCACAACATTGTATCTTCCCGTCTCGCGTCGATGATGTGGGAAACATTATGGCCCGCCTTCGACAAAGATCACTTCCTGTCGACTTCAGCTCATTATCCAGGAAAGTGGCCTAGAGACTCCCTTCCGGTACCTTGGAGCCTGCATGCCTCAATGGCAGGTTCTTCGTATTCGACGCGAGGTTTTCATCATTGGCCTCCGATCGGATAACTCTGCGGGTGTTCGACATCGGCTCATGCATTCACACGCCATAGACTATACCTGTAGTACCTTGAGGACCATTGTCATTATTGGTGGTACCTCTCGCGTCTGTTAACAGTTTTCATTATTGACTGGTAATCAGACGATGTCCATGCATGTTCGACTTCAGCTTACATGTTCACATGCTTAGGACTTGTACTTGTGTTCGGGTCGAGGTGGAGCGCAAGACCCTGGATTGTGTCTGTTGTAATCCAGGCGTGATTTTGATACATGAATCTTTCACTGGATGGCTGCGACCATACCTGAGTCTATTCATCGATCCCAACTAGATGGCTGCGTCCATACTACGGATCCTGATTATTATGTACTCTGTCAATGGATGGCTGCGCCCATACCGCATACATCATGTATTTGAACTATCATACTGTATCTCCCCATGCAGATTCTCGGCGGCAGTTGGATATGATCTTGTAAAGCACTTCACCTCTCTCTCTTTCTCGAGGCTCATGCTTTAGGGGGCATCTGTTACGCAGTAATTTGTCACCGTTGTTCACCGTCCTTGTTACCCCCCCGCTGTCACACATTGGAGGACACATTTACGGACCTGTGACCAGTGACATAACTTGAAAACACTTGCATTGAGGTCTCCTGAGTATGAAGTTCAATAACCCTGAAGACACCCTCTGAAGATTAACCTTGGAAAATGCCTTTTTCCCATTATCGCGGGTCCACAGTGTATTAACCCGCGCCAATGGCTCAGTCCCTACAAAGAGGGCGCGCCCATAGACGCTCTGTCCCAGAGCATGGCCCGTGCCACACAATTTGGGCATGATTTTTGGCCAGCGCATGCTAAAATGCTTTTTCCTCCGTGACTCACCTAGTTCCCTGAAGGAAAAAGCCCACAAAAGTAGTCGACCGTCGGCTTTTCTATCCAAGGCAACTCAACTCAATGGCTATTATGGGACATTACCAAAACTCGGAATGTGTCCACATACAATGCATATCTCCTCTCCCCCCATCTATAAAGGCCTGTCTCCCCATAATGAACAGGCTAGTTTTTGGAGGCAAGGGTTAATAGTGCAAAGAGTGAACAAGCTAGTGAGAGAAAGATAGTATTGAGCTAAGAGCTGAAAGAGAGGTTATGCTGCCGGATTGTGGAGAGAGAAAGTGACTTTGCAAGACATGTCAGACTGACTGCCGACCCAGCTAGAGGAGATTTGCAGCGTCAAGCCTTAAGTGGTTGTAATTCTTCTCTCTTTTCTATTAATGATAAGCGACTGTTATTATGGTTCCATTCATGTGTTCTACTGGTAATATGTGAATTATATCCTGCTTGACTGATATATAGCTGTACGATTTTGGATTTTATGCTTGTTTGTGGGTTGTTCTTCATTTTGTGCAGGTGTCCATGCGTGGAGCGCAAGGATAGCGACCGGCCAGAGCTAGAGGACAGGGGCGACACTTCTCCCACAGCAAACAGCATTGGATCCCAGGTTGGTCTCCCTGATCGACTTCTAAATTGTATAGTTAGGAACTTGCATGCAGCGTGATTGATTGTTGCTAGACCCCTGTGGGGCTAGTGGGATCCACCTCTGTCCGCAGAGGGGATTTACCTCCGCAACAGCTCCTAATTTATTGATTGAGCCATCTAATTCTAAATGCCAAAGAATTTCATGCTCATAGTTGGTGTCAAGTGTAGTGGGAATTTGTTTAACAATGAGATCTGGTTTTTCATTTTCATCTGTTTTCCTTGGGTGTCTGATATTTAATTGTTTTTGAGATCTCTTGGATGTGAACACTTGATCTTCCTTTTTTAATTTCTTTTGGTTCTGCTGCTAAAACTTCTAAATCATTGGAAGAATTGGTTTCAACATTATAAAGAATAAATGAGTCCATATCTGAGTGTACTGAGTAGATGGGAAATTTTGTGGTTTTTCCTGACTAATTACTATATATTTCATCAAAGTTTCTCTGTATAGCTTCTTAGGTTGGCCGAAAACCAAGATAGTAGCATATGAAATGTCCAATTGAAGAGATCCCTGAAGCTTTGCACCTAGGATCTGGACAATAACATGCCATATTTTGGTGGTATATCTACTACCACTATATCCATTAAAATTATTTTTCAGGGTATTGAACCAATGAGACACAATTCCTTTATCAATCCTAAACATCTCACCAGACTAGAATCAAAAGAAAAGAGGTCTTTGTATGGCCTAGTGATATCTAGGTCTAGTTTTTCCATTACAGACTTGGGCATTAGGTTGTGAGATGCCCCAAAATCAAACATGGCATTGTGAAGAATTTTGTCATGTATATTTAAGCTCACATAGAAAGGAGGAATTCCTCCTTCTAATGGCTTTCCATTTACTTCAGGGCCAAAGATCAATTATGGTTGGTCATCAAAAACATTAACCGAGTCTTCAATTCCAGTGATTTTAAGTGATCTGTTGATTTGACTTCGATAAGCGTCATGTTTAACTAATTCAGACAATGGAACAACAATATTTAGCTTGCCTACTTCAGTCTTTAGGTTGAAAGGTTTTTTTGTTTGGGCTTTTGTGTTTCGAACAGTGGGATTCTCTTTATTTTTTGTATTTTTCTCCTTCTCAGGAGTGGGGTTATGATTTGAAGTTTTTCCTAAATCAACTTCTAGAGGTTCTTCCACATTTCCTCTGGGAGGAGGAGAAGTGGAGGGTTGTCTACTATTTGGTTGATTGTCAGAGACATCTTCAATAATTGGGTTAGAAGGGTTATTATTTGATCTGACAGAATATGTACAGGTGTAGTGATTATCTTACCTTTTATGGATTGTTTTAAAGTTTTCTGTTTGTTGGCTTTAGGAACATCAATTCTTCTACTCCTTAGGTTGTACTTCTTATGCACTTCACAGATGGTTGTGTCATATCCCTCACTGAAGTCAAATGATTCACCTGACTAAGTTTGAAATTGTTTAAGAATATGAGCTTCTTGATCCTCCTGGGTCAAGAAAAGTTCTTGTTTATTATTGAGTCTCATTAAATTTATTTGAGTGTCTTCTTCTAGTTCTTCAGAGTTTGAGCCTTCTGCATAATTTTCCTGGAATGGGGGCCTAATGTTTTGGTATGGACCGATTTTCCCAGTGTTCTAGTTTTGATTTTTTCTGAAATTGGGATTTCTCCCTGTGTTGGTTGGCTGACCATCCCAAGGAGCTTTTCTTTCAATTGTTTCCACTCTATCCCCTAGCCTATCCATCCCTTTAATTATGGTATCTACTTTCTGCTCAAAGGGTGAGGACTCTTCTTTCAATGGTATTCTCCTTTCACTTCTAGCCTTGGCTCTTTTAGACATTAGGTTGTCTTCAACACTGACAGCTATGCTTTGCATATATTCCAACGTGTGAGGAGCTCGTTCTCTAAGCTGGAAGGCCATGTCAAAATCAAATCCATCAGGGAATTTGATTAAAGCTAAATCAGGTGGAGGTCTGAGGTTTTGAGGAATGGCTTTATAGACATTGTTGAACCTAGTGCAGTAATCCTGCACAGTTTCTTGTGCTCCTCTCTTTAGATTTTCATACTCTGATAATATTTGAATAGGATCTTTATTTTTCTCCCATCGGTTCAAGAATTTTCTATAAATAGTTTCTAAGGTGTCTATATTGTTTACAGCTAGGGCTCTAAACCAAGTTCTGACTTCCCCAGTTAGACTCTGAACAAATATTCTCATTCATACATCATCAACATCTATTTCATATATTTCAAAGTAGTTAGTCATCCTTTTGGTATGTTGTTGGGCTGTGTAGGTACCAGTACCATCAAATTGAGTGATTTTAATTTGATAATCTTGGGGCATGGCACCTAAATTGGTTGGTAATACCAAGGGAACGTATCTATTTTCCATTACAGTAGGTAGTGATGAAACAACAGCTAGGTTTGAAATAAAAATAGGTGTCTGAGTTGTAGATGGAGGGGTATAAGGGGTGGTTTGTTGTGGAGTGGTTTGAGGTTGAGATGTATGAGGAAATGGTGATGAATTTGCAGAAGCAGTAGTGATTATAGAGGGATTGGGTGTTCCTTCAGTGGTAAGATCAGATTGTATTGAGTTATGAAAATGTCTATCAATTGACAAATTGATAGCTTCAAGCTGTAGGTCTTTGATGAATACTGGGTCTGGGACTAAGTCAATTAATTCGGAATCAAAAAATGTCCTAAAGAGAGAGGTTTCAAAACGTTCATTAAAGGGTTCATCTTCAAGATAAATCCACCTAACAGGATAGGATCTTGATCTGTAGGCGGGCCTAAAACTAGCAGAACTTTCTTGACTTTCCTATCTCCTAAGAATTCTGGGAATCAGATTAGGATTCTCAAACACTTGCGGTGGATTAGGATTAGGATTAGCTCTGGTATAACGATTCCTTTCTGAAGCCAGGTTTTTAGGTTTTGTTTTTGGTTTTTTCTGAATTGGTATCAACAAACAACTTCTATGATTTCTTTAAGAGGCTTTAGATATGAGATTCAAACTTTCTTAAAGATTTATTTGACATGAGGAACTAGTTTCCCAATGGAGTCGCCACTATGTTATCACTCAGATTTTCCCAAAAGTTGTAAGAAAAGGGAAAGGGGTCTGAGGTAACGATAAACCAACTTTTAGGTACAAAATCTATCCAATCTATACTAGAGAGGCCTCTCTCTTTAAGATTTAGCTTGGTTTTATAAGGTATTAGGCTAGTTATGAAAGCTTAGGGGTTTTGATTATGTTTGGTGGTGGAATTCAGGAGCAGATGGATAGAACTAAGTATTTCAGGCCATTGGGCTATGGAGTCAATTTAAAGATGGCTTAACTGGACTTAGCTTTTTAACAAAAGGATGGCTTTACAGAGCAAGATAGCTAAACAGGGAACAAATGGTAGCTTGAAAGGATGGGATGGACTTAAAAGGGAAGAAGGGCAACTAAGAATCCTTCAACATGTTTTAAGAGAGGGACACTAACTGATCACCAATAAAACGAAATTAAGATTTTTTTATCAAATAATCGAAATAAAAAACTAAAAAGCAGGAGAAATTAAGAATTCACTATCTATGATAGTTTAGAAGAAAACATTTAGAATAAAAACAATTTTAATGACAGATTGCACTTAAGCATTTTCTGAATTACACTTTTTCGTTTTAATATTCAGATATGGAATAGAATTGAAATATTTAAACAAGAAAACAATAACACATCAGATATAGATAATTATTTGTCTTGTGTTTGACACATGAATCCTGTGAAAAGTCCTTTGTATTATTCTTTCATCTAGCCAGCCATACAAAAAATTGTCTAATAGTACTTTTTTTCCAAAATAATCAGTCTTACAGAAATTTCTAAGAATCCACACTCAATACTCTGAATGAGAGAGTATTTATACAAAAATTTACAATAAAATATCTCATAACAAAGAGAGATATATTCTAGGTTGACTAACTATATGTTACATGAAAGTAGAGACAGATGGTATTGAATATAGAAGATAAAGGTACATCGATGGCTTGCTATCCCTATTCTTGTGAATGAGCTGGAGGCAGGCCCTATGATTTGGCATCTTGTTGTCTTCTTTGTAATTCTATGATGGTTGTTCTTTTTTTCATCTTCTTACTGATACTCTTTGATCTGTTCTAATACTCTTTACCTGTTTGATCCTTGTTTACCTTCTATTACCACCATTTACTATGGTAAAAAATGGAAATTTACTTTTTTACCAAGGATAAATCACAAAATTTTTGTCATATTTGTCCACCATTTTTCCTGTGGTATTCTGGTCCTTTGAAGTTTTCTGAGGATTTCATCAGCCTCAATGTATTTGAAAAAATTAGACTGAACTCGGAGCAGATGTTTTATTTCATGCTCCACATAGAAAAGGTTCTCTAGACTGTCATAGAGAACTCTACCTGTAGGTAGGACCTTTGGTGCAGATGCACTAGCTGATGAGTTGACTTGGTTGTCTGCATATCGAGCCAACTTGTCAACATTTTCTATATGTCTCATCAATTTATCATTAGTAACTAAAGGACTAGGAGGTCCTTTGCTCTACAATATGCCAAATTTCTTCATAAAATCATTAATTGATTCTTGTATATTCTTGCACCTCCTTTCCAAATTCTGCATGAGAGAACTTTTGGTCAATACCTTCTTGACTTCTAGAATAGTCCCTGTTCTATCTTCAATGTCCAACTCTTCTAGTTGGTACTTATTTTTGCTATTCAAAAAATTTATTAGCATGGTGGCTTCCTCAGGCTTTCTTCCTAATTCTTCCTCAGTCCTCTAGATTTCTTCGAGAGCCACTTTTACCAAATCAATTTTTTCAAAAATTATTTGTGTTGATGGCCAAGCATCTTTTATTGACTGAATGATGTTAGTCCCAAGAATTTTCCTAATGTCTGCTAAGGGCTTGTCAAAAGTGAGGCCCTTCTCTTGTGATTTCACCTACTGAGCTAATCCTTTATTCTCCCTCACCTTTTCAGCAAAATTGATTTTGGAAGGATCATATTTCTGTTCCAAGGTAACAAATTGTTCTTTTACCTTTTGCAATTCTAAGGCTTGGAGCTTCATCTCCTCCATTGACTTTATCAATTCTTCTGTGCTTAAACTTTAATTACCTGCTTGTGTTGTTCCTGCTATTGCTATTCTTGTAATTACTTCTGTTGTGACCACGGGGACATTTGGTGCCAGAGCTCTTCCAAGTGTTGAGGGGACTGTAGTGGAAACTACTGGAATCACATTTGGAGGCTGAGAGGTTGACTCTCCCTACTTGCTCTTCAGTGATTTTTCTAACTCTTGCTCAGTTTCCTTCAATTGCTCATTAAGCTTTAGGACTAAGTCTATAAGCTCTTCTCCATACTTCTTTTGGACAACTTCTGCAGTTTTTGGATGTCTTGATGGTGGCAACTTTAGCTGCTTTCTCAAGGCAGCTATGTCTTCATCTTTCTTCTTTATTAAGGCCTCTGCTACCTTTACATCCTTTGGGTTATGACCCAGTCCAATCACCAACACCTCCAAAGATTTAATTCTGTTATATTTAGCCTCTGAGGAGACTTTTTCCAGCTATGGTTGGGCAGTTGTATTATTTAAAGAATTTTCCAATCGTTGGGCCATCATGGCTTTACTAGTAAATGTTGAATAAACCATTTCCCATATTTGTTTGTGTAACTCAATCTAGTCCAGGGGATGAATGTCTTCTGCCATAACCTCAAAATCAGTTTGAAGATAATCTGCAATTGTTTGACTTTGGGCTTGAAAAAGCTCATTTGCAGCACTGCCCTCCTCGATGTCATAGGCTGACATCAATCTTTGCTGATTGGTGGGTGCCATTTTCAAACACTGATAGTAAACTTGGTTCCTTAATGGCTCATTCTTAGCCTTTATTTCCTTCAATTTCTTTTTAATATCTAAGTTGTCATTTCTTGGGGACCTGAAATATGACACTTCAGCACTTTGTTGTCTCTCTAGCTCCTGTCTCTATGAGCTAGAAGGTGTCCCACCTACTGGAAAAGTTTGGTAACTATCCATACCTTCTTTTCTTTGTCTACCAGTAGTTTATTCAAAAAATTCCTCTTCTGAACAAGGATTTACCCTGTGCCTTTTAGCACCAGGCTAGTCTGATGGGCCACTGGCAGGGGTTGCTACTTCCCTGTCTCTCTTTTTGTTCTTTTCCTCATTCAGAGGAGTCTGCAAAATTGGGGGCTCTCCCATGTTGACTTGAGATGGGTGTCCCTGTTTTTGAGCCTGCCCCTGAAACGTTTCAGGCTGTGTAGACATGGTTGATTGTTTTGTTGCTTGATTGCTAGTCTCCTATTTCCTTCCCTGTGATGTTTCTGTTAGTGGTGCACTAGTCTCTGGTGGAAGCCTTTGTGAGGTATCAGCTGTTGAGGCACTGATGCCTGATGTTGTCTTTTGAGAAGTCTCAAAATGTACCTGTCCAAAAGAAGCCAGGTCAAGTGTTTTTTCAAGATCCTTCATTAAATTTTCTATATTGACCTGTTCACTATCTATTTCTACTAGGGTTCCTTCCCTCCATTCATCCATATTTGCAAATTGCTCAATCTCTAGAATTCTGTGATGTAAGTATGGTGATAATATATTTTTCATCCTTTTATCACAGATAAAACTATGAGGGTCATATGGAGTCCAACTAAAGCTTTTGTTTAGTTTCAGATCATCTTCTAGGATTCGTTCTGCTTCTTTGCATGCTTCTCTAGTGTTGTAGACAAATGGGCCTAAGTGATCCCTGATTCTGAGTTGGGCTTTCTTCTTGGCCTTAGTAAAATGTGTCAAATATGTGTGTATCATCTGTCTATAGTATTCCAATGCAAACAGTCTCATTAGAACATATTTGGGTAGCTTGAATGGGGAAAGCTCACACCCATATACCCTGATTTTTGTGTGATTTTGGTATAAATACCAATCACAAACTTTGTACTGTTTAGAGAGTTGAAGGATCCTTTTGATGTTATCACTTATTCTGGTAGAGGAATTCCCTGTCAGCAAGGTGGTTACTGGGTGGACAAACTAATCAATAAACTCATTACAGGAATAAGGGCAAGCAAAAGTTTTATGAAAGATGGAAGTCCAAAAGATGAAAGACCTTAGATTACCCTTTGTATTAAGTTTCTTGATAGAAAATGGGAAATGGTCTGATTGATAGTAAAGGATGAGGTGGTATATAAAGGTGGGAAACTTGAAAACCCTTTCATTCTCCAGTCATGAACTGGTCATGAATTTCATTAGCAATATAAGAGGCATAATCATACTTTACAACAAGAGGTTATCCTGGGGTAAAGATAGACATCATTACTAGGGTTAATTCATCTACATACTCACTAGTGTTGAATCCCATGACTACTAATATCATGTCAACTATGATTTTGCCTATGTATATGAAGAAAACTAACATATAAGGAGGGGGATCTTTAGTTTGATACTGTGGTAATATGAAAATTTGGCACAAGCGAGTGAGCTCAGCTTGGGATAATTGTGTTGATTTTTCATGTAAATTCCCAATGGAAATGGGGGTAAGGGCCTGACTGGGGTGAAATTGTAGCGTCTCATTAATTGATTCAACAGTTATTGTAAAAATGATTGTTTGGTTGGGAGACATGACTGCTCTGCGAATGGGGTCATAGTTTGCATGGAATTGATGGATTATATTAGGGAAAACATGGACAGAAGGGAGAAAGTACATTGGGAGATTGGATTCCCACAATCCCATGGCATCATAGTCATTCAAATGGTTGTCTCGGCATTAACAGAAGACCTTGAGGTGGTATTTATCAGTGGTTAGGTCTTTTATTTGGAAATATTTATCTGCTAAAAGCAGATAGTCTAAATCACAATGAGGAGTGGTAATGGGAGCAACATTTAGGGCTACCAGAGTTTCCATACTAGTTCTTGTGGGTTTCAGGAGGGAAACCGAGGTTTTGAGGTGGAAATGATGAAATAGCAGGTTTGGGTACTTGAATTTACAAATACAATAGCAGAATTATGGAAAAATTTCGTTTTTTAATCAACTTGCAGTGAAAACAAGTATTTGCAGGGTTTTCTTATCGGGGAATTGGTAAATACCTACTTTTGGAGGATGGGTAATAGAATGCAAGTGTTGGGTGTAAGTAGATGTCTCTGGGTGATGTTGGCTGCGAAGTTTGGAGCAGGTTGGCAGTTGAAAACTCAAGTTGGTTGACTTTGACATATCATTTGCATGGGCGTACATGTTCACAGGATAAAACAATGAAAATGACTTTATTTTATTTTATACGCAAAGTCAAGATTTGGCTGGTTTTGGATGGGTGACGTCAACGGGAGAGTGACATGATGTTTTTTTTGTTTAGTTCAGAGGCATTAAATGGTTTATATCGTACTGCTTATGGGGAAAGGGCGGTATTTGGCCTCGAGCCAGCGATTCCATAGAGTGATTGACACGTGGCAGAGGCACTATTCATGAAACCGCTTTGTGATTGTGTGCTAACGCGTGGTCGCAAAGGGTCGTGCGATATGCACGAAAACCATTGGATCTGGGCACGTTGATCAGATGGCTATCGGAGATGAAAGGTGATGGGTGTTTAATAATGGCGGGCCCGATATTTTTAAGGATTAGTTAATCATATTGGGGGTGACGGGATTAGACGGGGAGGCTGTTAATTAACCGTGAGGGTTAATTAATCCCTTTTTAATGCGGCGAGGGACTAAGGGCTATTAATTTATATATTGATTAACTAATTAATCGTGATTAATGATGTATTATGGTTATAACTAACCAAAGAGGTGGGATATATAGAAATTTGGGGTTTTATATAGTTTAAATAATACGCGAATGGGTAAATTTTCATAGGGGATTTATATAATTTGGGTTAATAGTTAATATGACTTCATGAAATGGAAAAGCGCTAAGCATAAAACATCTGAAATGTGTATTTAAACTTAGGCTAAGGTGAGGAAAGGGTTTTTGTTTGGAAATGTTTTAGTTTTCCTAAGTAAAATAGGATTTTACTTAGGAAAAAACTTATCAAGGGAATGAATGATTTTTATGAAGGGGTATGATAATTAATGAATGGTCTTAAGTACTTAGGTTTTATAAATTATTGGGCCGAGGGTCCATTCCCTTCAAAAGTTAGAGAAATGCTCTGAGCCCCTCTAATTTGATAGATACCTTGGTACTTAGGGGAAATTAGTGAAAATTTAGGGAAAATGAATAAGGGAGTTAATTATTTTTGACTTTGATTTCATGATATGATGTCTTCATTGTCATCCATGATTTGTCCAAGTGATGAAAGCAAAAATATCTAAGATTTTAAATTGACCATTCATCTCACATTATTCTGCGACCAATCATCTACTTACCATACCTACTTAACCTAGCATTTTCACTTCTTTATTTGGGTGCACTTAGACTGGAAAACCCTTATGAAACTTTCTTTTCTTTTACATGGAAATGCCTATCTAAATCTACACTTATTACATCCAAGGGCTCAGATTAAACTGTTGAGCTCCTTTTTCACTCTACCTATCTACTTATCTGCCAAGATTACATCGTTTGGTCAGATCTTTATTCTCTATTTCTACAACATGAAATTGAAATATGAACTAGCCAAGTTTAAACTGTTTGACTATTCATAAATTGTGGCATAAGTGACAAGTTGCACACATTTGTTTATTCTACAAAGTGAAAAAGTAGTGGCGTTTAGACTTGCACACTTTCCTTGGCCTTTCTTTTTGTTGGGGTTCATTTTCTTTCATTTTTTGACCATATTTTATTGTTTTCACCCTTTAATTTTTCTTTTAGGGTATACTCTCTTTACATTTTTTAAATTTTTTTATTTTTATCAAATATGGAAAATCTTTGCAGCAAGTAAAGGTATGAACATATTACATAGTTCATCAAGTGAGTCATGATATATGACACCTATTGGTATAGAGGCATAACACCTTAGAGCATGTTTCTTTCTACATTTTGGGCAAAAGATGGCTAAGGCATCAGCTTCTGTTTTCTGCTTATTTTGAATTTTAAGGGTGTCTAGTTGTTCACTAAGGCTCCCTAGAATGTCAGTTTTGAACTCATCAAGCATATTGCCAATCTCTACCCTAGTCACTGATCCGGTTGCAGATTTTTTTGCTCAAATAAGAGAAGGATCTCTAGGCCCTTTTCTAGTTTTAGATTTTCCCCTTGAGAGATGGACACATTGTTCTGCTATGTCATGTAGTGGAAGTTGAGAAATGTTTCCCTTCCCCATCATGTTTAAAATATCTATCCATTCATCCCTAATGGCTCTCAATAGAAGGGCTTTCAAGGTTTCCTCATCTAAATTGTTCATTTTTGCTCTCTTTAAGTTGTATTGAAATCTTTCAAGTAAATCCTCCAAGTTCTCATCTTCTTTTTGCATCATTTTCAATTCTTCATCCTTATGATTAGTGGGCATACAATAATCTAGATATCTATCCAAAATTGTTTGCTTCATATCATTCCAAGTCCTAATAGATTGAGTGACTAATCCCATGAACCATTTCAGAGTAGCCCCTTTCAATGTTGAAGGAAATAGTTTGAGTTTTTTAGAGTCTTCTAGATATTCATAGGTTTGGCACAAGACTTCAAACTCAAATAGAAATGTTTCAGGATCCTCACTTCGCAACCCATAAAAGTTTGGGAGGACAGATGGTGAAATGTTTTTCATTGTTTTATGAGTTTCCTCATCGGCTATAGGGAATCCAAATGAGTTATCTCCTTCCCTATTTCCCCCATTATTACCTCTACCTCCTCCATTGTTACCTCCATTATTTCATCTACCACCACCTCCATTATTTCCTCTACCTCTACCTCTACCCCCTTCTCCAAATAGTGAAAATTCTCCATCTAGTACTTCTTCTACCATGATAGTTTCCTCAGGGCCTTCTGGTTCTTCTATTAATGGCTGATGAGAGAGAGTCTCTTCCTCTTCTTTCTCTCTAGGTGAGTCTACTTCTTTTACTACAATATGTTCCCCTATAGAGGTGAAGAAGGGTTCTTCTCCTAGATCAGATTTAGTAGATAGTGTGGGAGAATCTTCTAATTTAGTAGTTGCCCCTTGAATTCCAAGAATCCTAAGGTTGGGAGTATGAGTCTGGGATGGAGGTGTATCTTGTCTATGCCTTGAAGTAGTTGGAGTTGTAAAAATTGAACTTTTGCCCCTAGCTAGAAACCTTCCCCTAGAATCTCTTGCTCTATGCATGTCATTTTTTTTATTTTTAATGATTTTTTAGTTGGGCTAATAATCCTTTTTCTGATATTCCAGATCACACTAGGTGCAAGAAGAGAGCATATTCAAGAAATTATTGGACTAATAACTCTCTTTTCTGATCCTCCAGATCACACTAGGTGCAAGAGGAGAGCATACTTCAAGAAATTATCAATTTTTCCCTATTTTTTTTATGTAAGAGATAGGCTACCTAGTTACACTTCCCCGGCAACGGCGCCAAAATGTTTAGTCAATTTAGTGTGTCCTAAATTGTTGCATTAATTATCAATCCAGGAGTTGTAAACTGATGAAGTGTGGTGCACTGTATGTGCAAGACAACCTCTTTCTTACTTTATTGTTTTTAGTTTTTATCTTGTTTTTGCGGTTTTATTCTTGTTGGTCTCCTAAAGTGTCTAATGCAAATGGAAATCCTATTCTTAGGTCTTAAGAATAATTTTAAAGGTCAAGTATGGATGTCGAATTTAAGACAAGGTTTATGCCTCTTATGGTAATTTCCAAACTTAGCACTTCAAAGTTTTCAAAACATGCTATTTATAAAATCAAAATTTGAACAGAAGTGTAAACATGCAGCTACTTAAATCAAGTAAAATATGAAGTACTGAACATGAGGTTACTTTTTCTGCTATCCATCTAATTACAAAAATAAAATCTAAACCACTACACTCAAAACCAAAAATAAAGAAGCTAGAAACTAGTCACTAATTTCATCCATAATTCCAATATTTCGTCAATTAACTTCTAAAATGGGGTTAAGATAAAGACACCAGAAATAACATCATATGGCATGAAAGAATGACATTTAAACTATTCTACTTGCAGTCTAATGAAAGAAAAATCAAATTACTTCACCTACACTCTGATAGCTCACCAATTAACTTCTAAAACAGGGTTAAGCTAAAGGCACCAGAGATAATGTCATGTAGCATGAAGAACTGATATCTAAAATGTCTACTTTCAAACTAATGAAATAAAAATCAAATTACTTCACCTACAATCCAATAGCTCGCCAATTAACTTCTAAAACGAGGTTAAGCTAAAGGCACCAGAGATAACGTCATGTAGCATGAAGAAATTGATATCTAAACTATCTAAAAGCAGTAAACAAATCTTCACTAAAATAAAAGCATAACAATTGGAATTAAAAACTAAAGTTCAGCAGAGGAAGCAAATCTCAGGTCACCACTTGATGCAAAAACTATATTAAAAAGATCGAGCATAACCTATCCTGAAATGCACTAATCAATGTTAGTGAAAAATATAACAATGCTGCAAAATCATGTACAGGAGTAAAAATGATTAATACCATAAACAAATTGTGAGAAATGTACAGTTGAAATGAGAGAAAACACGCATGAAAACTATACAAAAATGAAAGGCAAAACCTCAACCAGCAGGGGCCCTCTGCTCAGCCTTGGATTAATACGTTGTCACCTCAAAACCACGCTTTAAACAGTCATAAGAAAACAAAGTTTTTGTATTATAAAATAGAGGATATGTCTCTTGGTTACGACAACAAAATAATGCTAAAACAATAGCATCAAGACTAACTACTTGTGTTGCAAACGCTTATACTTATAGCAGAAATAGCTAACTGTCTTTTGGAGAAAAATCTTCAGCAGAGGACACGTAAACAGGACAGAATTCGGAAGTTCAGCGTCTTGGTTGCCATAAACATTAAATATACAAAAGGTGGGTGTTATATTGTTTCATGGAGATAGCCTGCAGATGGCAAAAGTGGATCCATGAACTGAGGAACGGTCTCGGACTTTTTTCACGTGTTTGAATAGAGTCCTAATTGACGTAGGAATATTTGTTGACCATCCTTTGACCGATGCCTTTCTTCATGAATTCGGCTAAACAGATAGGACCTTGTCCATTTGTGGATCATTTTTGAGTTGCCCATGTGCCTCGTTTCTCCTACTGACACCTGTAACCTACAAAACAATGGAAACAACTGCGGAGTTGCAAATTAGCTGCGGAAAGTGTCTACATTCCGTAGCTGATGAACAAAATCTAAATAAAATAGCACACACATGGATATAGTCTGAAAATCACTTAAATGCACTCCTAAATTCAATATGTAACAATCTTTGATAGCTTATGAGGCACTGATGTGGGAAAATAGAAGAGAAATGGTTTAGGAAAGTATGTAGAAGAGAGGTAGTTCGAGGGCTCAACACCCCATTGGCAGGTGAAGATGGTTTTATCTTGGTCTTCTGGGGATACTTGTATTTGGTTATACACACTAAAACCATCTAAAAATGAAAAATATTTATTTCCTGCCAATGTATCTAAAACTTGATCTATGAGAGGAAGTGGAAAGTGATCTTTTAAAGTGGCTTTCTTCAATTCTCTATAGTTAATACACACTCTCCATTTTCCACTATTTTTAGGCATAATTACTAAGGGAAAAACCCAATGACTATCTCATATTGGATAGATGAAATTGACATTCAACATTTTTTTTAGTTCTTCCTTAAAATCTCCCTTAAATTTGGATGCATTCTTCTTTGAGGTTGTCGAACTGGTTTGGCATTTTCTTCAATGTAGATATGACGTTTACAAGTATTATGATCAATTCCTTTCATATGACTATATTCCCATGCATAAGAAAATGAATGTTCTTGTAACATCTTGATTAATTCCTTCTTTTGAAATTCTTCCAAATTATTATTGATATTCAAAGTGTTTCCTCGAAGTATTTCAATTGTAGAATTGTCAACTTTTTCCATAGAGTGCAAGGATAGTTGAGGATATGATAAATATTCAATATTGTATTATTCTTGAAAACTCTCACTAGATTTACAACATAATGAAGATTCATTATTTTCCATTAAATTTAAAATTTGATCTTCTTCATATAATTTTGAAGTAGAAAAGATTCGTCTTAAATTGAAGTCATGATCTATCCATTCTTCATTTTCAACTTCTACTGTTGTTTTTGCTGGTGGATATAGTGTGAATTTATTTGTTGTACTTCCATCAGAAATGAAAATATCACCAAATCTACAACTTATGAAAGCATCCACTGTAGCTACCCATGGTCTTCGTAGAATCAATGGATGCCCTCCTAAGTTATTCTTGGGTGATAAAATCATAAAATCAACAGGATATTCCCAAGAATATAAGGATATATATATGTCTTCTAATACACCATCAGGTTTGATTGCAGGTCTATTTGGCAATTGTAATAATGTAGGTGTATATTGAAGATTAGAAAGTTTTAATTGATTCATAGTTTGTTTTCTCATGATATTTATCGTTTCTCCCAGATCAATCAATGTATTTGGGATCTCTATACCATTGATGTGTGTTTTCACAATGGGGCTTCCTAGATCAAGATAATTTTGAATTGTTGTTTTACCCATCATGATATCTACAAATTCTTAAACAATTTGGATTCTTTTGATTTATTTTCTCTTTCTTCCAGGTTTTTTTATGCTCAAGTCCATATTTGTTTTTGCAAAAATTGGTATTTCCTTAATAGCTTGAAGTAAAGGAATCTTTATGCAAACATTCTTCAGTTCATCTAACATGTCATAATCAAGAAATGAAATTTGTTTCTCCACTCGTTCATCAATTTTCAATCTTTGGGGGAAGGGTGGTTTTGAGACAGATACTCAAGGTCGTTCCATAATAGGTGTTGAGTTATTTGGATGTGTTGAAAGAAATTGTTTTTGAGCTTCTTAGTTTTTATCATTAAGAGACATTTCTTCTTCGGGGATCTTTTATTTTTCACTTTCCTGAATAACAAATGAGGGGGAATTTTTTTCTAATATTCCACTAGATCTAAGTTGAACATTGTTTAGATATAGTGGAGTTATCATGTAAGTCTGAAAATTTTGTCCTTCCATATTGTAAACAAGTTGTGAATTTTTATTATTATTTAGATTTGGAAGTGGTTGGGCAGACAATCTATTTGGTATTTGAGCTAATGGTAATGAGATTTGTGGATTCACATTATGAAGTTGATTTTGTTGAACAAGCTGAGGATAATAATGTGGAGGAAAAGTAGGATATGATTGTTGAAATTATGGATAGGATATTGAGAGAATTTTCCGTAAGGATTTTTCCATCCTTGTGACCAAGGTTGTGGCCAAGATTACCAAGGCATTGGATCATTCCAATTAATTTGCAAAGATTGTGCAAATGGTTGAGGATTAAAACCTTGAGCTGTATTTGGTTGTGGATTCTACCAAGGTCTTTTAGCAATAAAATAGAGAGGGTCTACCTAATTTGGAATTCGTTCTTCTTGATAAAAAAAATTTAAGACGTGGTATTGAGGGACATTCTTTTGTATCATGATTTTCCGCACCAATAACACAAGTTTCTATACTTTTTAAATCAAGATGACATTCTCTCAATGCATGTTTCTTTTTTCACTTAGGATGGAAAATGGACAATGCAACATTTTTAGCTTTTTGCTTGTTTTGTATTTTAAGGGTGTCAATTTGTTCACTAAGAATCCCTAAAATATATGTTTTAAAGTTATCAAGCAAATTTCCTAATTCTTCTCTACCTACTGTCCCGGTTGTAGATTTATTAGTCCTTGATAGAAGAGGATCTCTTGGATTTTTCCCAGTTCATGCTTTGCCTCTTGAAATGTGTATGCACAACTCACAAATTTCTCCTAGTGATAACTAAGAAATGTCTCCCTTACCCATTAGATTGAGAAGATCAATCCATTCATCTCTAATTCATTTTAATAAGAGAGCTTTCAAAGTTTATTCATCTAGATTATTCATTTTTTCCCTTTTTACATTGTAAGCAAATATTTCAATGAAATCTTCAAGATTTTCATCTTTTGTTTGTATCATTTTAAAGACTTCATATTTAATGTTATGGGGCATACAATAATCCTTATATTTCTCTAAGAGTGCAATTTTCATTTGTTCACATGTTCTTATGCCATTTATTCCTAAACCCATAAACAATTTTAATGTTGCATCCTTAAGGGTTGTAGGGAATAATTTCAACTTTTGATCATCATGTGGATAATCATATAATCTACAAAAGAATTCAAACTCAGAGAGAAATGTCTCAGGATCTTCGCTCCTTAATCCATGGAAGTTTGGAAGGATAAAGGGTGAGATATTTTTCATTGTGACAATTGTATCTGCATCGAGGATTTGAAATAAAAAATGTTCTGGATTTATATTCTCTCCCTGTCCACTTCCTCCATCTCTTCCTCCTCCTCTTCCTCCTATAGTTCTAGGTTGTTCACCATTCAAATTATGTACCTCTCCTTCCCCTTCTCCAACCATTGTAGATTCTTCAAAACTAATATAAGGTTCTGATTCTGGTTCTAAGATTGGGTTTTTAATCTCCTCTAGTTCCTCGGGTTCTTCTATCAATTGTTTAAACTACGTTTCTTCTTCCTCTACTTCAATAGGAACTTCCAACTCCTGAGCTAGAAGTTGTTCTCCAATTGAAGATAGGAAAATTATTCATGTTGTTGGGGATGTAGGATCTCCTTCAATCACGTATTCTATTGATAAAGTTAGTGAATCTTTAGGTTAGATTTCAGATCTTAATACCCTAGGAAGTCTATGTTGGCCTGTTATGGATGGAATTTGAGTTTCTGTGGGTGGTGTTGCATTACGAGGTGATGGTGGAGTGTGTGATGTTGCTGGAATTAAACTCTTTCCTCCCCTAGAGTCTCTTTCCCTATGCATATCATGTTTTTAATTTTTTATTTTTAAAAGAAACCAAGACTTCTATTTACACTTCCCTGGTGTTATCAGGAAAAATGGTGTCCATTCAGAGCTGCTAGTCCCACTAAGACGGGTAGCTATATTAGAAACAAACAAACTAAATTCACTTGTGTTTTCCTTTATGAGAGATAGATGAGAAATAAGTAGAGAGTACCAACCTCAGTCTTCCACTTGGCTCCTTACTTGTCCCCTTTCCCCTTTGACAGAATTTCGCCACTCCTTCCTTACTTGTCCCGCTTCAAAGAGCACCTGTAGAGTCAAAGAAGCATAATACCATTAAAGCATAGAGATCAATAACCATAAACAATATAGGATCAGATGTATATTAACCATACAAATGCATATATCAATACAAGATTCAGAGATATACAAGAATATGGAGGAAAACTCAAATAGCTTTATTGATAAAAGTAGTAGAAGAGAGGATTACAACCCATTGGTCTGACCCAGTGCCATCCTCCCAGCATGAAAGCCCTCTTCACCTCATATAAAGCAAGATCACCCAACAATGTCCTCAAAGAGTAACGAACAACACTTCCTTGCAAATTACAAAATTCCAGCCAAAGGATCTCTAGGATGAGGGATCCATATATAGATGTTTGCAGGGGGTGAGTCAGCTTCTGGGATTTTGATTAATATCATCTCTCTAATAGTTCTTGGTTCCACTTGGAGATTTCATTATCTCTTACTCATCCCTGGGCGAATTCAGAGAGGCAAGTATCAAATGAGCAACTTCTAGAAGATTCTCAGGGACTCCACCTAGCAAACTGCTTCTGCCATTTGTCTGCTTTCGCTCATCGCACCCTACAGAAGGGCTTTCCAGTATGCATCAAACTTTTTGCATGTGGTAGGTGAGATGCATCGCACCCTTAGCACTGGGCAGTTTGTATGGTCCTGTTTTGCCCAGTTCTGAATAGTTTTTCATCGAGAACTTATGGGAGATGATGTAATCAGCTGACCTTACTTCTTTAGGGTATGAAACAACACTTTTAGGGACTTATAAGCCATTGGTTTATGGAAATATGCGTTTGGGGTTGCAGTTCCCAAATATGTCTATAACACCTGGGAACAAAGCCAAAACGTTTTTCAATTTAATTGTCTTAAATCGATTACATAAATTATCGACCGGAGTTGGTAAACTTGTGAAGTGCATGTGCACTATATATTCTAGAAGCCATTTGAGTTTATTAAGATAATGATTGTGCATGGTTTATTTTTATGGATTTTCTTTGTTCCTATGTTCCTAATGAAAACTAAAGATTTATAATACAATCAATTCTTAAAAAGGAAAATAGAGTATGCTATCATGATCTCCTTTAACTGGTTATTGTTAGTTACTATGTAAATGATAAAAACAAATCTATCTAAACTAATGTTCTAGAAAGATAATTACTTCTACTTTAAAAAAGAATTACCTCTATTCAAAGATAAAATTTATAAAGAAATCTAGACTAAGATCTACACAATATAATTCTTAATTGAAATACAGAAAAAGAAGAAAGAATGTGATCGAAACAAATATAACTATTTATGAAAGGAAGGAGATTTATATATACAATCCCATTTTAAAAATAATGTAAATGAATTGAAACTGAAATAAAACAAATGAAAAAATGTAAAGAAATTATTGCGAAGAAATGAAAATAAGATAATGCAATTCTGGAAAAACAAAGAAATGAACTTAACTGAATACTAAGTAAATAAATGAACATTGATTGTCTGCAAGGGCCCTCCACAAAACAACAGGATTATAAATCTATCTCAACAACTAATTGCACATGATATTCATGAAAATACTTCTTCAATTAAAGAGGAACAAAGTCATGGGACTTCAAACTGTCAATTACAAATTATATATACATTTGTGTGTGTGTTTCTGTTTACAAAGATATTTATATAGCATTTGTGCCCAACACTTTTGAGATTTCCATGCCTTAAAAACTTAAAGATAATCCTAATCTAAATGATATTCTGATAATGGAAAAATATAACGCTTCTTGACGATTTACTATTTGGAAAGCAAATTAGAGAGTCATGATTGAATTGAACTCTTGTTGCTTGGTTCATTCACGCGTTGACCCACTTCCTTGATTGTGCCACTAGGCAATTCCCTTGATGATTTGGCTCGAATGAATAGTAGGAGATCCACGAGGAGATCAATTCCTATCTTCCCATGTGCTTCTTTGTTTAGCTAACACACTGGAACCTGACAAACCATGGAGGTATCTGCGGAACCATAAAACAATTGCAAATTCGTTTAATTCTGTAACTATTACAATCTAATAAGGCACATTAACAAGTATGAAAAATAAGAAATTTGAGTATCTTACCATGTCAAAATACCTTATTTTACTATTTATTGAAGTTGAGAGTAGTGATGAAAAGAGGAAAAATGGATGGAAAATGATGCAAAAACAGAACAATCATGAGACTCTACACCAAGTTCACTTCTAGGTTTTGGAAGGAATTATTTGCAGGTTAGGAGACAAAGTTAGCCTTCAACACATCTTATCATATGCATACAGACAGACGGAAAAAGAGGGTTAACAAGATTCTTGAGGATATGTTGAGGATATATGTCATGCATCAATAAATGAAGTGGGAGGAGTATCTTCCACTAGTGGAGTTTTCTTATGATAATGGGTATGAGGAATCCTTGACGATGAGTCCATTTGAGGCTCTCTATGGGAAGATTTTAATAATCCCATAAGCTAGAGTGATCCAGTGAGCAGAGCGCTGATTGGACTGGATATGTTGGTTGAGATGGAGAAGGAGATACCAATTATTAGAAGGAATTTGAAGGCAATATAGGAAAGGAAAAAGAGTTATGCATATCAACATAAAGCATTCAAGGAGTTTCAAGTTGGGGAGAATGTGTATTTGTGCATTGACCCCAGAAGATATCATTAAGGATTGGGTCATGTACCAAGCTGATACCTCGATATTGCAGCCATTTTGAGATCCTTGAGAGGATGGGACTGATGAGACCCAATATTGCAATAGGAATGTTGCAACTCCCAACACTATCAACCTGAGGTTTGTACAAACTTTAGAGGTGTTGGTACTATATGTGAAGTATAAAACGTGTCATTCTTTCTATGATCTGATGTAATGGAGTGAATGTCATTAAATCAAAGCCCAAACTAATTTCATTAATGGAAATGTTACTCTATTCGCAAGAAATGGAAATGCTACTTGCTCAAATGTAAAAACTAATCCTAATTGCAAGAAGGTAAAGGTTATGTTATTTGTAGGAATAAAAGGTACTTGTATATTTTCATAATGTAAAGCTTGTGCTACTTGAAAAAATGTGAATAATTAGTCTAATTGCATAATGTGAAAAATTGCCTTGAAAATAAGCTAATCCTATGCAAGAATGACAATTTGTAATTGAAATCATAAGAGCATTCAAGGAAATAGGCGTAATATACTTTGTAAAAAGGAAACTACTAAGTGGTTATTATTCTTAACTAATCATGTATTTAGAGCCTATGGGTCATTATTAAATCTTGAGAGACAAAAACCATGGTTTTGGAGCAAATCTGATCAAGTTTACACATGGTATAGGAGTGCTACAAGAGGTCATGTTTTGCTACAAGAGGAGATAATTTTCCAAATTCCCAAGTAAATCAAATGAAAATGGGGCGATATTTTTTTATTTATTAATTAGGATGTCTTAAGACTCTATTCAAAGTTTAATCAATAAAAAATACCCCTTTTAACATGTGCTAAAAAATAACAGAGAATTACTACTCTAAAAAGTGCAAATTCAAGAACTAGTGAGCTAGTTAACCTATCAAATGCCGAACATAATCAAGTGAAAACTATATGGGGTAAAGTTTTTTATTAACTTGAATGTTTTTATGACCCAATACAAGTAGAATCAACTCAAATTAATCTCATTATCATGTTCTAAAAAATAGCAGAAAATTAATACTATTTTGCTACAAGGGACTTCCAAAACTTCTAGATCTATGAACTATTAAAGCAATCTAGGTAGCTCAATGATGAAGATGAATTTTAAAAGTTATTATAAGGATGAATCATGCTTGTTAATTTTTAGATAACCTATAAAAAAACTTACTTCAATCATTTAGCCAATGTAACCTACAACAAAATAAGTATGAACAATGAATGCAGAAATAAGAAATGCAAGTGAAAAATACATTCAAAGGAAATAAATAATTTGTACAAGAGGGCTCTGAGGCTCATGGGATGGCCAAGCCCAAGGAAAATAAGATTACTATGAAGGAAACCAAGCTTTAGAAGCTAAAATTGGCACCAAACTTCATTATTTAAATCAATCCAAGTACATCCCTGCTAGAAATGAAAGTGGAGCTACTAAATAATAATTTTTCTCCACAAGAAGACCAAGAAATACATGCCTCTAGAGGAAAATTCAAATTGGTACTTACAAAAAGTGATGAGGAATAATTATCCTTGAAAGGAGGTATATTTCACCTCCAAAATCCCTCAAAAAGTGGATCTAGTTCCCAACACTAGGAATTTACATTAAATGACAGGGACCACATTTCTAGATTTTCTCAATCTCTGGAGCTCCAAAATTTCTGAAATGATTTCATAGTATATTGTTAAATTTTTATCCAATCTTGATCCTCTTGTAGCAGGGAGAAAGTCCCTAGATTATTTACTCCTCCAAATCTTCATAATTTGCCCAATATTCTCACAATATTCTACAAAAATAAATAATATTATGCACAAATGTGAAATTATCTCTAAACCTTCCTAATGAACATATTAAAGTTAAAAATATTTCATCTAATGCAAAAATATAGGTTTAATGTGTTAAAGGATGGTCTGATGGTCCTTAATTTATGTCTAATTTGGAGGCCCATGAGGGACTAGAGGCATACAAACTTGCACTGCTGCCGACAATGAAATCCATGATGTTTTCCTTGTTTCATTGCTTAAAAGATATGTGTAGGATGTTTATCATGTGATTGACTATTTGTATTGTAGGTGGAACTAGAGGGAGAGTTCTCTCCAAAGCTACAATGCATATTGTAGCGAAAACAAATCATGCTTCGAAACGGGGCAATAATGCAAGTTAAGTGTAGTGAAAGCACTTTTGGCTTGAAGAAGCTATATGGGAGATGGTTGGTTAGATGCAAACATCGTATCCTTCTTTATTATCTGGTTGAAGCAAATTAGTTTTCGATATGTCTATGTATATGTGTGTATGTGTGTGTGTGTCATTCGAAATACCACATCAAGCTCTGTTATAAAGCTCCAATAAGTAGTATGTTTGTAATGTTTTCAACAGTTGTCATTGTAAATACTACATCGAGTTGTGTTATAAAGATCCACAAGAAGTATGTTTTTTTGGTCATAAGCGTCATAGAACGTCGAGGAATTGTTCCCCCAAGGGGGAGGGGTTCATAATAGACTTGGGTCAATTTTCCATGTAATAAATTAAAACAAGTTCATGTGAAACATATTCCAAGCTGAATGGAGAGAAAAACATTATAATTGGCATCACTTGTGGTTTATTAATGGCTATGGAAATTGGTAAAGGAAAAGAGACAATAAGTGCAATTTTATTAAGAGAAATAAAGGAAAATAGGAGAAAAGGGAGATGAAGAGACAAGGATATGCATGCAAGGGAAATTAGAGAGAAAATGGAGGAAAATGAAAGAAAAAGTAAAATGGAAAGGAAGGGACTAGATATCAATGATAAAAAGGCATTAGAGAAACAAATCACAACTTTTGTTAGTTCTATATTTGATCGCATTTAAAAATAGAGCTCTAAGGGAAGAAAGAGGAATCACTTCACTAAGAAAACAAGCAAAGGAAAGCAAGGGAGAACAAGGAAACGTTGGAAAATCAAATACAATAGGAAGACTTTGCTAGTAACAGGTTGCTTGTGTGATTTCATTACTAAGATTTGGATGCATGGTATATGCATTTAGATATTTGGTTTCCTTGTTGTCATTGGCATTGGGTTTTCCTATATTGATAGTGGTTTTATCCTTTCCTTTCCATTTCATGGATAGCCATGGTGTTGTGGGTGCCTTGTTTTCGTTTAAGCTTTAGATGGCTGGAAAGCTTTAGATGGTTGGTAGAATTTGGATCCTAGTAAGGTGGTCTCAGGAAAATTACGAAGGGTCAAGGGTGGAGATGGACTTTCTCCTAAAACTCTTGACAAATGGGTGGATATAGGAAAATTCCTCTAGATATGGTGATGAAAGTTGGAGGAATCCAATATTGTTTGGTCTCAGTGGTTTTTGGATCGATTTAGGTGAAATAATTATGGTTGAGGGTTAAGATGGTTTGGGTTCTGGAAGCCATGGTTGGATTTATTTTTGTTTAACCCATATGATCCCACATTCATTCTTTGAATATGGAACGGGTGTAATTGGATGAAAGAGAGATTTGGTTCAACCCAATCTATGGTCGAGTGGTACATGGAAGTCCCTGATTTGGTTGGAATTTACATATGTTAATATGAGTTATTTCTTATTGTGATCATTAAGCATATGTAATAGTTACTGTGTTGATTTTATGACTGGTTTGTCAAGGATTCATTATGGTTATGCTGGTTATAGGCATGCTTAAGTGATGTGCTATTGCTATGGATTTTATTCATGAATTGATAAGTTATTGAATGGTTATGTGAATGCATGTGCTAACTAGTGGTGTTGTAGCTAGTTTGAGAGGATGTTGAGCCTTGTTGATGGTTCGCTAATGAAGTTAAGAAGACATTGAGCAAATATGCATTCATGACTTGTAGATTATCATGGATACAATTTGTTTTACCAAATTTTTATCACATGTATGGCATGGATGGACAATATTTGAACCTATGTATTATTTATTCATACTTTTGTTTGTTTTAGAATTGATTCTGGAAAGTTCTGGGAAGTTTTGGGTAGTGGCCTATAGGTTTGCCAGGAAAAGTGGCACTTTTTTCATAGCCATAGTCTCTTAACTCAGAAATTTCATCTATAAATGCATGGAGGAAGGCCTGTGTGTGCTGTTGGAGGCTTCTAGTTGCATGGAGGGCTTAGCATGCATGCGACTGGGCTATTAGGCCAGTTAAAAAAAGTTCCAACCTAGGGAAATCTCATCAACACATGTTGTCTGGTATGTAGGTGATGTGATGCTTGTAGGAGGTGTCATTATGTTTCCAGTTGGTAGACCCCAATTCCATCCTTAGAACATGGATGTTGAGTCTTGTCATACTAACTCTCAACTCATGTTTACCCTAGAGAGATTATAAAAGTGTGTAGATGTTGGATGGGGTGGTTACAACTTCAAGATGTCATCAATACATAAATTTATAAATATGTTTCATTTAAGAGACAATGCAACTTTTTTCCTACAACACAATAGATCTAAAAGCTTATAAGGTCTTATTTCCAAGCAAAACACACAACACACACACACACACACACACACGACACATATATAGATATATCACATTATAAAAATATAATATATCTACCACCACTAAAGGATGATATAGATGACAACATGATTAGAAATGATGACATTGATGATGATATTCATATGCCAAATCATTTCAACATCAGTTCTAAAATGGATGATACAAATGTTGAGTTTGATAAAGAATAAAATTAAAGATAATGAAATGTTGAAATGTATAAGGTATGTGTTTATATGTTTTCAGCTGATTTTTTCTCTTTCATTTACCTTAAATTGTTGTTTTCTTAGTTTCTAGCTATTCTTGATTCTTACGATGTTTCTTTCAAATATTTTATAGTAGATAAATTGGGTATTGAGGAATTTAGAGTGATGTGGGAGGAGGGTGGGATGGAGGGGCCATATGAGCTTCCACCTTCACATGATTGGATTTTTTCAGTAGAGAATATATTATTCTTGAAACCAAGAGAAGCTCATTCAATTTTATACCATCATCTCTAATTTTAACTTTGGCATGTCTAACAATTTAATGGTTGTCCATTTACCAGTTAATGGAAATTATGCTTTAATTAATTGAGCTTGCACTGAGTGACCTATGAATGGGGCCAACATGATTCTTTTTTCATTTTGTGCTTGTATGCACTAAAAGTTCACATGATTATAGTAGATCCATGCATTGACGGTATGAGAGGGTTTCGAGACTCAAATATGACTCACACAAAGAATTCGACAATGAAATGAAAAAATTAAAATATAAATGTCAAGGAGATGAAAAATATTTATTACTATTTAGTGTTCTTATCATGGTATATATTCTTCTTATATGATGGATATGGTTGTTTTTAGTCAATACTAGAAAATATCTTAGTTATTGTTCTTATTAGATACGCTTAATGAGTTAACCTAAGGAAGAAGGGAAACAACTTTGGTTTTGAAAAGCTGCATTTGAAGTTCTCTTTTATATTGATATGAAAATGAATGATGCCTAAATGAATCACACATAATTTATTATATGTCCCTTATGCTCATGCTTCCAATCTCTAAGGATATGAGTCCCCATGAATGCAAAAATTATGGCTAGGAACCAATTATCACCAATCTCAATTTGTTTATTTCCAGTAGTGGGCCTACCCATTAGGACCAATCCACAACTTAAAATTTACCAACTAGTGGAAATTATGCTTTAATTTGACCCCACACAGACCAAACAATGAATGGGGGCAATGTTGATTTTTTTTCTTTACTTTGCGCTTATATGCACTAAAATTTGATGTAGTAATTGTAGATGCATGCTTTGATGATATGGGAGGGTTTCGAGACTCAAATATGACTCACACATAGAATTCAACAATCAAATAAAAAAAATATAATATAAATTTCAAGGAGATGAAATTATCCACCTAAAATATCCATGTTATTGGGTCCTTACCATGCTAGAACTTGAGACCTATTGTTGTTTCATAAATAACCTAGTCATGGTGGCTATTTTCCTCTTGGATGTACATTCTACACTACAACGATCATATTTATTGGTTCAATGAATTATCAATGGTTCTTGTGACTAAAAAACAATTAGTAGCACTAGAGGTTGTCATCTACTTACATAGACTATGATTAAGGACCCAAGAGTCATTTGAATGCTCAAGACCATGAAATGGAACCTACATTCAACTCAGATGCTAAATAACCCACAGAGAGGGATCATCTCATTGCAAAATTTTATGGAATGGTGTATAGCATGAGATATGAATTTTAGTGCATCATGTTGTAGTAAGAGAGTTTGGATATCTTGGGGTGTGCTTAAGTGTGTTATTTTTTATGATTTTTTTCTGTAATCAACATGGGTGGTTTTGATAATCAAAATTGATATGAGGCATATAAATTCATGGGGGAAAGTTGGAATGGAACCCCACCTTAGGTTTAAAGCCATAATTCCACTGACTATGTGATTATCTTGATTATTTAATTAAGTTAGCAAAATATTTTCCCTTAAAGGTAGAATCATCGAGTTATGTGTGCATGTAAATTTTAATGTGTATAACCTTATGGGTGGATGCAAGAAATTGCTTCTAGTTTTTTTTTGCAATGAGAATGCATGCTCTTTCCAAATTTCATGAAAATGAATTCACTCTAAGAAATCACTTGCATTTCTATTTGTATTTCTTTTACCTTTGTCAAACCTTCATGAATGCCTCAACAATTCCCTCCACATATTATGTTATAAAAGAATGTGCATATTTTTAGAAATTGTGTGCATCTCTAAAAGCATATATATTCGAATTTTTAAACTATGTACACATTTTTGGATTTAAGACATTTGTAGTATATATTTTTAGACATAGTTACTGGAGAATCCACAGTAAAAATTTTATTTTTCATCAACATTTCAAATCCCAACTGGGATCCATCATCAAGGAATTCCTGAATGCTGAAAGAAGAAGAGCTTAATTGAGGGATGTAGCTCTTCTTGCTATCTTCACTTTGAATTTTTTGAGTAAAATGATTTCACTCCATGTATCCCCTCAATATAGGGAAACGATTCTGGATTTAAGACATTTGTGGTATATATTTTTAGACATAGTTACCGGAGAATCTACAGTAAAAATTTTATTTTTCGTCAACGTTTCAAATCCCAACTGGGATCCATCATCAGGAAATTCTTGAATGCTGAAACAAGAAGAGCTTAATTGAGGGATGCAGCTCTTCTAACTTGAAAAATTCAGAGTGAAGATAGCAAGAAGAGCTGCATCCCTCAATTAAGCTCTTCTTCTTTCAGCATTCAAGCATGTCCTAATGATGGACCCTAGTTGGGATTTGAAACGTTGACAAAAAATAAAAATTGTACTGTAGATTATTCGGTAACTATGTCTAAAAATATATACCACAGATGTCTTAAATCCATAATCGTTTCCCTATACGGAGGGGATACATGGATTGAAATCATTTTACTCAAAAATTTCAGAGTGAAGATAGCAAGAAGAGTTGCATCCCTCAATTAAGCTCTTCTTCTTTCAGCACTCAAGAATGTCGTGATGATGGATCCCAGTTGCAATTTGAAACATTCACGAAAAATATAAATTTTACTGTGGATTCTTCGATAACTATGTCTAAAAATATATACCACAGATGTCTTAAATCCAGATTCATTTCCCTATATGGAGGGGATACATGGAGTGAAATCATTTTACTCGAAAAATTCAGAGTGAAGATAGCAAGAAGAGCTACATCCCTCAATTAAGCTCTTCTTCTTTCGGCATTTAGGAATGTCCTGATGATGGATCACAGTTGGGATTTAACACGTTGACGAAAAATAAAAATTTTATTGTGGATTCTCCGGTAACTATGTTAAAAATATATACCATAGATGTCTTAAATCCAGAATCCTTTCCCTATACAGAGGGGATACATGGAGTGAAATAATTTTACTCAAAACATTTAGAGTGAAGATAGCAAGAAGAGTTGCATCCCTCAATTAAGCTCTTCTTCTTTCAGCATTCAAGAATTTCCTGATGATGGATCCCAGTTGGGATTTGAAACGTTGATGAAAAATAAAAATTTTATTGTGGATTCTCCGGTAACTATGTTTAAAAATATGTACACATTCTTAAAAGATATAACATACCTCATCACCATGTAATTTATCCTATAATTTTTCTTTCCTTTTTAACTTCAATGTCGGTATACTTTGAATTTCTCCTTAACAGCACAAAGCTTGGTAATCTTAAAAATCAAGGGTGATATATATATGTGTATTTAAATTTTAAACAATTTTTTTGACTTGATGCTATTTAACCACAAAAAATAATAATTGAAGTAAAATCCATGCCTTGGCATAAACACCACATCTTTGAACTTACCTTGGTGATATTTCCTTACCCTCATAACTTAGTTTGCTAAAAGTTTATTGCATGTTTGGGAGCTGATGAGACTTCCCCCCCCATCCCGCTGAAACAAGATACTTGATGTTGTGAGGCCTTACTAGTGTGCCACCCATAATGTGGTCTCTAGACCACATATCCACCATGATGTGTACTAACCTACCATGACCATGTGATATGTCAAAGATAATGGTGGATATTATTCTAGGTGATCGAACAATGGAAAATTTTCATTGGGAGTTTTAGTATGGTAAACTACCCCCCTTTCAACAATCATTTACTCTGATGGGCTTAATAGTCAGAGCTTGTTAGGTACCTATAATACTAGTGTATTCCCCTTATTTGTATTGTTAGTGTAGCCCCCATTATTATGGTTGTGCCCCATACAAGACCATTATTCTTATTGTTGTGTCCTTACATCATTATTGTTATGTGGGTTCTGATTATATTGTAAGCCCTTAGACTCCTATATAGACCATGGAGGTATTATCATTTGTATCATTCAAGAATTTCTCACTTATGTACTATAAAGGAGGTTACCCCCTCGAAGAGGAAAAATTTTAAAGTTGTTGTGTTACTCAGGAAAAATGACCATTCAACATTCTAAGGGAAACCACCCAGTTGGGAACTTAAAGAAACTCATTTTCCATCAAAGTAGTGGTTGCAATTGGTTAGATTAGGTCCTATTACCTTCTCTCCATCTTTAATGGCTTAAAATATGACCTTCATCTACCAATATAGAAGAGATATCAAATTAATTCTCCATGTTGATCAGGCAAGAGAATGATCCTTAATCTGACTTTGTTGCTCAACCAAACCACACTAAAGGCTACCTCTTTGAGGAGAGGACTTCTAATATGCAAAAGCTAAAATTAAAATCCAAAATTTAACCTAAGATGCACTTATCCTAGACATATCTCGATTTAGCGAAAGAGCATTCTTTCTATCAATCAAGGGAAAGCTAAAAGGATGGGAAAAGAAGCATATTGGAATTGGATTAAAATAAATGAATTAGATTAGGGAAATAGTTCACAAGAGCTAATCCTTGTTAAAGAAGATATAAAAAACTAGATGTCTAATAAATAGTTATCACACACTTAACTGTAAATAAATCCAAATGCTAATAAACATATGCATAAGTAACGAAAGATCCATGCCATAATACTGAAATAGTTCTAATAAAATGAGATGTAGAAAAGTGGGAAATCTAAAGCTTTAAACTATTAGATAGTTATCCAACGTAAAGGAACAAAAGTTTGTTCTTATACAATTTCCAGTTTTCAAGACGCATTTCTGATTAATCCTGAAAGATAGCTTGATCAGATTTTAAATGAGCTAACGTGTAACATTTAACAATAGTGCTAAAACCAACTAATCTACTCATACAACAAAAATGTAATTGAAAACTGAAGAATTCATTTAAAATAACCAATGCAAACAGTAGTTCTATGCATAAAATTATAGAAATAAATCTTATTAAAAATATGAATCAAGTTACATGAACCTCAAAGGATTACAGTAGCTTGAATCCCCTACTGCTAGTAAGATCGATTCCCTATCTTCAAAGAAAGACTTTGATCCTACTATAATAGCGTATATGAGCGTTGAACTCCCTCTACAAGCATGCTCAAAGCTCCTATATTATTATGCCTCTTCTCTTGGATTCGAATCCCCGTTCTCACAATCATAGATGGCTATTTATACATAGTGAAAATATTAAGAATTCCCCTATATTTCTCAACAATTGAGTTAATTAAAATAAAATGAAACAAAATGATTCCATCAGTTGGGGTTCTAGTGAAATGTAGATGGCCACTGTTGAGAAAAATGGCCAGTTTAGTTTGCTCACTGATAAGTTTGTCCAACATGTTTCAAACTGATAGGTGGAATTCAACTGCTTCAACAACTTCTGTTTATTAAAAAAAACTTTTTCCACATGGAGGGGTTTCTTCGGAAATATTAACTATATCTATTCACCATCATCAACCATGGATGCTTCTCTGTCAAACAAAACTAGAATTAGTTTCATATAATCATTTTACAACGAGAAACGAATTATAAAAATAAAATGTAAATTAACATTTCTTATTCCCAACTTTATAACCAAGTGGCTTTTCACTTAATGAAAAGAGGTCATATAGAATAATGACAAGTGGAAACCGTAGAGGACATCGAAGGTCATAGATATCAAAGCTCTTAAAAAGTGACGATACAAAATAGTTATGATTTTCGGAGGCTCCGATATAGAGAAAACCCAAAATTCTATTGAATTCTATTTGAAGGTTGGATCAGGTCCAAATATTGGAGGTGAGTGGATATCAGAGGTCACCCAAAAGAGTTCTTATGTGACGTGTGCTATCAGAGGTCGGGCAGATTGAACTAATGGAAATATCAATGAACTCAGATCCATCAGAGGTCAGGGATTTAATGAACAAGTGTCGAGGTGAAGTGATGTGTCATATCGGAGTATTGGAATATCAACAATTGGTTATATCTAAGTATCGGGAGAGAGGGGAATTAGAGGTATTTCTGATATGACATATACAACATTTGTTTCATAAACATGAAGTAAAACCACTTGGAATGGTCCAGTCTTTTGATATCGGGGACTTCAAAAAATTCCTCTGATATCTAAAGATCCGATAACCCAATATTTTTTATTATAAAAAGGTTTCTCCGTTGGTCCATAATTAAGGCCTACTTCCGCTTGGTTAAGGTTTTAATGTTGGAATTATGATACAGGTGTTGTCCTTAATGGCAACTCACTTAGATGAAATTTCACAGTCCAGTAGGTCAACAGCAAATCAGACTCCAAAGGATGAAGAAAGAGAGGTATACGCTGGTTCACTTTGTCCAAGGCATGTATACACACGGTTTAACGGAACAAAAGTAGCGTATAACATATACACGGACTTTCACAGGAGGAAAAGCGTGTTCATGTTGGAAAACCAAGTTTTTGGTCCAAGGTATCCTGGTCCGAGGCATTTGGTCCAAGGAATTGACCCTAGGTATTGGGTCCAAGGTATTGGTCCTAAGTGGTTCTGGTCTAAGGTGTTGAGAAAGGCCTTAGAGTATATAAGGAGGAGAAGATCATTAAGCCAAGGTGTGCAAGCAATGAGATTCTAAGGAATACTTATATCTAAAGTATATATTATGTTGCAAGGTTATTTTTGGGACTGGATCTAAAGTTTTCATGTGCACCTTGAGTTCAACATTGGATCAGGAATCATGAGACTTGAAATGACTTATTCTTGAATGATTTGATATTGGTTGAGACCAGATCTAATGTTTTGTGCCAGTTCTACTTGTTATCTATCATGATCTAGGTTTTTCTAAAGTCTGAAATTGCAGCAAAGTTCTGAGTCAAAATTTGTAGATCTGTATGTAGGTTCGTCTCAGCTAAAGCACATGTACACGCAGGTTAGACCCTTTCAAGTAGTGTATACAAAAATAAAAGCTTATGTTCAGATCTGACGGATCTAGCTGATTAAATTTTATTGTTTTACTGTTGTTTGTCGATGAAGTCCTCTTAGATCTGAACGTAGAACTATTGTATAAGGAAATTGAGTCTTATTGATTGATTGATTAAGAAGGAAGGGTGATCCTTGACGCTATCTGTTTTGAACTCTGCAATATGACAATAGATCTTTAGAATGTCACTGATTGGTACAGTATGTGGTTCAAAAGTTTATGATTCAGTATCTTTAGATATACGCAGGTTGGGTTAAAGGAAGTAGTGTATACACACAGGTTGGGTTCAACCAAGTAGCATATACACTCTAATGCATGATTTTTGAGGTTACAACTGGTTCTGGATGATGATGCAACATTCTAGGTTTTGCACAGTGTTCTGGTGTCAGTGATCTGATTGTTCAAATTAACTAAATATTGGTTGATGCAGTTTAAGTTTAAAAGCTTTGATGCGTCCAGTATGAGAATTGGATGAAATGAGGCCTTGATGTGTATCATTGTGTACCAAGAGCATCCAGTCTGAAAATTTATGAAACGTGGTCCCTGGTGGAAGAGGGAGGTCTTCTGTAGGCTGGCACCTACATACTAGTAAACATATTGGCTAGTACAAGAGCTAGGGGGTTGTAGCTCCCTTCTAGTAGAAGCTGGAAAATGAGAGAAGGTTATAACCTTCTGCAGGTAGAAGCCTACATACTGGTATGAGTTTGCACCAGTACAAGATTGTAAATAGATTTTCTTATTATTAAAAGAAGACAAAGACGATAGCAGTAGGTGGTTTTTACCCACATTGGTTTTCCACCTTAAATCTTGGTGTTCATGTGTGTTTCTTATGTGTGATGCTTTATTATACTTTTACTGCATTATCTAATAAATCTCTGATATCTTGGTTTAATATCAACACATGATAAACTGTCTAAATCACAAGTTCTCTGCATATACGTTGGTTTCTTTAAGCACAGTTACGTGTACATGCTAGTTCACTTCACTGAAGTAGCGTATATAAATCTGTTTGGGAAATAAAATTATTGATCTAATAATAGTGATTCACCCCCCTCTCAGTATTATTTCCAACAATTGGTATTAGAGCAAGTCCTTCAAAAGAAGCTTGATCGCTTGAAGGGATATCCATCATCATGAATAATCAAGAAAGCATGGGATCCATCAAACCGCCAATATTTGATGGGAGCAACTTTGTTTATTGGAAAATAATAACCACAGCCTATCGACAATCGCTTGGAACAGATGTCTGGGAAATTGTGGAAGGAGGATATACATTTCCAACAGAAATTCCTATAGATACGACAGGTAAAAAGCAATATGAAACCAACGCCAACGCTGTCAATACTTTCTTAGGAAGTCTGTCATAATGAGAGTTTGTCAAAGTCATGCAGCTCAAATCAACCAAAGAAACATGGGACAAAATTGTTCTAAGCTACGAAGGAGACTCTCAGGTAAAACGTGCTAAGCTTCAAACTCTCAGAATTCAGTATGAAACTCTTCAGATGCATAGTGATGAAAGTATAACTAGCTACTTCCTACGTATAGATGAAGTTGTAAATTGTATGAAGAATTTGGGTGAAGAAATTAAGGAAGTTACCTTAGTTGAGAATGTTTTGAGATCCTTGTCTGCTAAATTTGAATCCAAAGTGTCTGCCATAGAAGAAACAATAGGATCTACAGAGTATCACTATGATGCAACTTCATAGAATCTTAACAACCTTTTAGATGAGAAAATGATTACCATCAGATATGAGAGAAGCCTCATTCAAAGCTTCAACAAAAGGAAAGGAATAACACAATGAATCAGGACATATTTCAGAAGAAGAAGATGAGGTAAACTTTGTCAAAAAGCTTCAACGGGGTTCTGGAAGGTTTAGAGGTAAGTCACCCTTCAAATGTTTTTCTTGTGGAACAGTTGGTCATTATGATACCAAATGTCCTCATAAAGATAAATTTGAAAAAGGAAAGGAATATACGAAATGGAATAGAAAACAACTTGTGAATAAAAGGAGCCATTATACTCATAAAGATAGTGATGGTTTATCTAATAGCGATGAAGATGAAACTGGACAAGATTACAGACTTCTCATGGCTTATGATGATGATAATTTTTGGGATTCTTTAGAAGAGGAAGACCTTCATGAAAAAATGTCTAAACTCAAAATATATTTAGAAGAAAATAATATGATTATATATACCTTGACATACCAACTTATTAAAAAGGAAAAACACAATGAAAAACTAGAATGTGAAATTTTGGATCTAAGAAAGAATCTTGAGAAAACGAAATCTCTCAATCTTAGATTTGATAAAAGATCATAAAACTTAAATGAAATCATCAAAGTTTAGTGTTCTCCTCTGATGAAAACAGGTCTTGGATATACTAAAGAAGCATCTCAATCACAGAAGCTGTCAACCTCCACCAAAATCTATCTTAATGCAGCAAAGACCAGTGAATAGTATGAAAATGTAAACAAATGCATAAAGAAAATAATTAGGTAAATCAAACTCAATTTAATCCAAGGATGAATAGAAGCCACAACCAACCTCAAGTAAATCATACTTAATTTGCTCGAAATATGAATATCAATAGAAACTACAATCACCAGGTCAATAGATTCGATAGTCACAAGAACTTCTTTAATGGGCAATGTTTTTCATGTCATAATTTTGGACACAAAGCTGATCAACGTGTTGCTTACAAAACCATCATGACTAGAGAAGCACAAAATCAAAGTAATGCAACAGGGATCAAGAAAACTTCCTATAATAACTTTTCTCTTCTTGAAAATCAAATAGAATGCCCAATTTGTAACAACTTTGGTCATGAAGAATCTGAATGTAGGAGAAAATTTTGGTAAACATCTCAAAAGGAGCAAACTCCATTAAATATCAAGATATGAAGAAGGAAATAATCTCAAACAGAAAGATGTGGTATAGCCTTGTATGCAGAAGGACAAGAAAATCAATGGTACATCGACAGTGGATGCTCAAAACAACTGACAGGTGACAAAGAAAAACTTCACCCATATAATGCCTTAGAAAAGGAAAAGAGTGTCTCATTTGGAAATGAAACTCCTGCTATCATAAAAGGTAAAGGCTCTGTTTTCTTGAAAGAAAAGGTTAAATCTGGAAATGTTATGCATGTAGATGGTTTAAAGCATAACCTGTTGAGTGTCAGTCAATTATGTGATCAAGGAAATGAAGTGGTGTTTCAATCAAACAGATGTGTTGTTCGTGAGCTTGATACAGTAGAGACTATGATCAAAGGTACAAGAACTCCAAACAACTTATACATACTCAAGGGAGGACAACAACAATGTTAAAAGGTGAAAAGATTCCATGACTATTCTAGTTTTTCCTCGGATCTGGAAATTTGGTCATGAGATATTCTGCCTGTTCTATTTATATTGCATAGCAAGTTCTGCTCATTCAACTTGTCCTGATGGTGAACCACACTGGTTGGTTTGAAACGCGTCAACTAAGATATATCTATGTGATTTTTTGCCGAAGATTCTTCTCTAAAATTGATATGGATCACAGAAGCCTAAATTCGTTAATTGAATCCCTGCACGGAGGAGCCACTGCAACTAAGGTTCATTGTTTTGAACGGGCACGCTTGTAGGTTTCTATGTTGAAGGCAGATCTAACATTTCTTAAAAGGTGCAGAGATTCCATGATTATTCTGGTTTTTTCTCGGATCTGGAAATTTGGTCATGGGATATTCTACCTGTTCTATTTATATTGCATAGCAAGTTCTTCTCATTCAACTTGTCCTGATGATGAACCACACTGGTTGGTTCGAAACATGTTGACTAAAATATATCTGTTTAGAAAAATTTTGACGAAATCACATAATTGATCATTTGTCGACACGTTTCAAACCAACTAGTGTGGTTCATCGTCAGGACAAGTTGAAGATACAGATCCAGTTTAGCGTGTTATATAGTCTAAGCAGAGACTCCAACGGCTAGAAAGACTAACGGCTATTTTTCAACCTAAGGACCCCAGTCAAACCTCCTTTAACTAAAATAATATTAATATCCTTTATAATTATTATTATATCTAAGGAGTCATGTAAATTGGGTAAAAATAAACAGAACCGAGGTCAGATATTACATTTATCTATTTAATTATTTAAACTATTAATAAATATAGTTATTATTAATATTTTTCAATTCCTAATAATAATATATTTATGTCACGTTATTAAATCATTGGTTAGATAATAAATTTATCTATTTTATTATTTAAATCATTAATAAATATATATAATTAATATTTTTCAATTCCTAATATAATAATATATTTAATGTTAAGTTATTAAATCCATTATATAAATCTCTAGAAAGAATATATTTACTAAAAAATAGATTGGATCAATGGTTAGTTAACAAACTAAACCATTTAATTATTTAAAATATTATATATACCTGTATATCTATATATAAA
>APFE031029867.1:110769-154486 GCA_000404065.3 Pinus taeda
TAGAAGATGAAACACCAAATTGTGGGCCCCGTTTTGGGTAAATTGGTACATCAATTTCCGGGGGTCGTAACTTTGGCATACGATCTCCGTTTGACGCGTATGATAGCTCGTTAGAAAGATCTATCTGAGAACTACCACTTTGGGAAGGGAAAAATAGGTCCACGGACCCATGTTGTCCCCAGATTTCCCCAAAAACGTCGTTTAGGGCCTCAAAACGGCTCCGGAAGTTCAGGACCCGACAAAACTGCTAAAAATAGTAAATTGTGCTACAATTACGGAAACTGAAAAACTGAAAGAGACAGTTGCGGGGGTCCAAATGGGATAGGTGGGTGGCCACCAACATCCACCTGGATCAGGCCGAGAGTGAAATGGCGCGGAACGCTGCTGGCCCAAGTGGTGGAGGCTCAGCACTTCAGCATTCAGACTCCAGCACTTCCGAATTCTCAGGCTGCCCGGTGGTGGAGGAACCTGATGGCCACTTCATCCCGCCATCAGTGGAGGCGACACCAAGCCCTTACACCTGAGAATGCCGCGTGGATGTCCAGAGGTTTGATAGCGTGTCATTGGTATGAGTCAGTTTTTGTACACGTCAGTTATGTGTCCGAGTCTGTTATGTGTCTTTCTGTCATGGCTTCTAGCCTGTAAATCTGTAATGGTCATGTTATATAGCGTTTATAAGGGTTATGATCAACAAGCGTCTGTACTTCAGTTAAATTTGCATAAGAACAGAGTCTGTAAATCTTCCTCTGCGATAGCAGGGCGAGGATGGGTCAACTTCAGCTGTTTTGAACACTATTTTAGCGATGGTCTGAGGTCCACGGATAGCTCATTGAGCACAGGCTCAGACTCAATGTCTTCTTGTCCAGATTGCCGACCCACGGTGGCAAATGTAACTCAAATGTAATGCCGGCACTGTAACCTTTTTGTACCATAATAGAATTAGTTATATTTACAAAAAAAATAAAAAATAGTTTAAATAATTAAATAGATAAATGTAATATCTGACCTCGGTTCTGTTTATTTTTACCCAATTTATATGACTCCTTAGATATAATAATAATTATAAAGGATATTAATATTATTTTAGTTAAAGCAGGTTTGACTGGGGTCCTTAGGTTGAAAAATAGCCGTTAGTCTTTCTAGCCGTTGGAGTCTCTGCTTAGACTATATAACACGCTAAACTGGATCTGTATCTTCAACTTGTCCTGACGATGAACCACACTAGTTGGTTCGAAACGTGTCGACAAATGATCAATTATGTGATTTCGCCAAAAAGTTTCTAAATAAAATATATCTATGTGATTTTTCGCCGAAGATTCTTCTCTAAAATTGATATGGATCACAAAAGCCTAAACTCGTTAACAACAGTGTTATCTAAGCAAAAATGATGAAAACTAGCTGTGGCATAGAAGATTGGGACATCTAAGATTTTCTCAAATAAGAAAAGCATGTAGATTCAAGTTTGTTCGTGATCTTCCAGATATCAGCATCCCAGAAAATACAATATGCAAACCATGTCAAATAGGCAAGTAAACCAGAGTTCACTTCATGGAAAAAGAAGGGTCAGTTAGTAAGCCTCTTGAACTTGTCCATATTGATTTATGTGGACCATCAAGGAAAAAGTCACCTCGTGGAGAAGAATACTTTATTTTATTCATTGATGTTTTTTCCAGAATGTGTTGGATATGTCTTCTAAGGCATAAAGATAAAGCTTTTGAAAAGTTCCAAGCCTTCAAAGCTTTGGTTGAAAATGAATCAGATTGAGAAATAAAATGCCTCAGATCTGATCGAGGAGGGGAATTTACCTTGGATGAATTCTTTGACTTTTGTGGACAACATGGAATAAAAAGGAAATTCTCCACCGCAAGGACTCCTCAGCAAAATGGTGTGGTTGAAAGAATGAACAGAACAGTTCAAAAAATGGCTCAAACTATGTTAGATGAATCTGGAACTCCTACAACCTTCTCGGGTGAAGCTACATTCGCTGCCGTAACTATTCTCAACCAAGCAAATGTTCAGGTAAACAGCACTCAAAATCCACATGAACTTTGGTATGCTAAGACTCCTATTGTAAAATACTTTAAAGTTTTTGGAAGCAAATGTTATATCAAAAGAGCTGATGAAAACCTGGTAAGTTTGAACCCAGAGCAGATGAAGGTATTGTTCTTGGTTACTTTTCTAGAAGTAAAGGATATAAATGTTATAATAAAATACTTGGAAAATTGTTGAAAGCATTGACGTTGTAGTTGATGGAGCATTCAAAAATCCAAAACAGATGAAATCAACAGAAGATTATGACAATGAAGAATATGGGGATTATTCTCCCACATCAAATCAAAATCATATTGAAGAAGAAACCAATGAAGCACCATAAGAAGAGATAATGGTAGAAGAAAAGACTTTGTCCACTTATGTTTAGAAAAATCATCCAGAAACTTAAATTTTAGGGGAAAAAGAGGCAGGTGTACAGGCAAGAAGAACTATTACAAGGACCTCAAGCTATCTAGCATTATTATCCTCCACTGAACCTCAAAATGTAAAATAAGCATGAAAAGATGAATGTTGGGTCAAGGCCATGGATGCATAACTTGAGTAAATTGAAAAAAATGATACTTGGGAATTAGTTCCTAGACCTCATGATAAAAATATTATAGGAACTAAATGGATTTTCAAAGACAAGCTGAATGAAATTGGAGAAGTCATTAGAAATAAGGCCAGACATGTTTGCCAGACTTGAAGCCATAAGGATGTTTCTTGCTCTTTCTAGCTTTCATAAATTCAAAGTATACCAAATGGATGTAAAATCATCCTTCCTGAATGGAGATTTAGAAGAAGTTTATATTGAACAACCAGAAGGATTCATTCTTCGAAATGATGAAAAAAATTTATGCAGACTCAAAAAGGCCCTCTATGGTCTGAAACAGGCTCCAAGGGCCTGGTATTACCGCCTTGACAAATATCTACACCAACAAGGTTTTACAGAAGGTTCAACAAATAGAAATCTATATACAAAGACTGAAACTGATAAATTGCTAATTATTATTGTTTATGTTGATGATATCATTTTTGGTAGAAATGAAGAATCTATGAGTCAGAATTTTGCTTCAGTAATGCAACAAGAATTTGAAATGTCTTTGGTTGGTGAACTTACCTATCTTCTTGGTCTACAGGTTCAACAAAATAAAGATGGTATTTTTCTTTCACAAACCAAATATCTCAAACAGATCTTGACAAGGTACGGAATGGAAGATTCTAAACCTGTATGTACCCCAATGGTAATAGGATGCAATCTCAGCTCAAATGATGAATCAGCAGCAGTACATCAACCTACCTAGAGATCCATGATTGGCAATCTGCTTTATCTAACACGTACCCGATCTAACATCATGCATGTAGTAGGAATAGTTGGAAGATTCCAAGCAAATCCAAAGGAATCACACCTTCAGGCAGTCAAAAGAATTTTCAAATATCTTCAAGGAACTCAGGACTTTGGTTTATGGTATCCTAGAGATGCATATCTTACTCTTCCTACATATACAGATGTAGATTGGGCAGGAAGTGTCGATGATAGAAAAATCACTAGTGGTGGTGCATTCTATGTGGGTTCCAGGTTAGTGTCTTGGTTCAGCAAGAAAAAATGTTCAATTGCTTTATCTACAGCTGACGCAGAATATGTGGCTGTTGCATCTTGCTACACACAACTACTTTGGATGATGCAAACTTTACAAGACATTCAAATCACATGTACTCCACCTATCTCCATTCTATGTGATAATACAAGTGCCATCAATATCTCAAATAATCCATTCATGCACTCCAAGACCAAGCACATACCCATCAAGTACCATTTTTTACGTGAACAAGTCCTTGAGAAAAAGGTCAAATTAGAGCATGTTCCCTCCAAAGAACAGGTTGTTGATATATTCACTAAACCACTTCCCAGAGAGACATTTGAATATCTCAGACAAAAGCTGGGAGTAGTTGTTGCATCATCCTGCTGTTAAAACCAAATTTTTCAAAGAAAGGTTATTATACACGTGTTTCATGAAGTATAGTCGCATACACACACGAGTTTCTGAGGGTCAAGGAGCGTATTGTTTTTCAGACTTGTTAACAATGCACAGGTAGCACAGGTTCAAGGGGAGCATTAGCCTTCACATAAGTTCAGCATTGTTGGCATTATGGTTGCTGAGTCCAGCTATGGCTTCAGATATTTATACCATTTGAATGATAAAATTCTAGGGTGTGATATGTCTTCTCATACATTTGAATGAGTCATATTGGAAAATGATGTAATTTGTATCCCGACCTTGCATGGGATGGATGATATAATTATATTTCTGTCATGTATAAACTTTTGGTATATCCCCACTTGGTTGGGAGATAGATGTATGTATGATTCATTAGTGATAGGAGAAGGTCATACTCACATAGTTGAGTTATAGAGTCATGTTGGTTCTTTTTGTAGAATATTTTTGCAGACTTTGCTTGTGCTCAGGGGGAGCATGGACGGTTTCAGTGCATCTCAGCATGTACAAAGGGGAGCTCAATTAGACCAATCAGCATGTACTCAGGGGGAGCATAAACAACATAGGGGAGAGAATATCTTGGTCCACCCTTTTCCCTTGATGTCAAAGGGGGAGAGTGTCTTGGTGTTGTGTCTCGGTGTTGTTTTTTCCATCAAATCCAAAGCGGGAGATTGGTTGCATTATGATACCAGTGTTGTCCTTAATGGTAACTCACTCAGATGAAATTTCATAGTGCAGTAGGTCAACAACAAATCAGACTCCAAAGAATGAAGAAAGAGAGGTATACGTTGGTTCACTTTGTCCAAGGCGTGTATACACGCGGTTTAACATAACAAAAGTAACGTATAACGTATACATGCACTTTCACAGGAGGAAAAGTGTGTACATGATGGAAACAAGTTTTTGGTCCCAGGTATTCTGGTCCAAGGTAATTAGTCTGAGGCATTTGGTCCAAGGTATTGACCCTAGGTATTGGGTCCAAGGTATTGGTCCTAAGTGGTTTTGGTCCAAGATATTGAGAAAGGCCTAAGAGTATATAAGGAGGAGAAGATCATTAGGCCAAGGTGTGAAAGCAATGAGATTCTAAGGAATACTTCTATCTGAAGTATATATTGTGTTGTAGGGTTATGTTTGGGACTGGATCTGAAATTTTCATGTGCACCTTGAGTTCAACATTAGATCAGGAATCGTGAGACTTGAAATGACTTATTCTTGAATGATCTGATATTGGTTGAGACTAGATCTGATGTTTTGCACCAGTTGTACTTATTATCTATCATGATCTGGGTTTTTCTGAAGTCTGAAATTACAACAAAGTTCTGAGTCAAAATTTGCAGATCTGTACGCAGGTTCCTCTCGGCCAAAGTGCATGTACACACAGGTTCGACCCTTTCAAGTGTCATATACAAAAAGAAAAACTTATGTTCATATCTGACTGATCTAGCTGATTAAATTTTGTTGTTTTACTGTTGTCTGTCGATGAAATCCTCTTAGATCTAAACGTAGAACTATTGTATAAGGAAGTTAGGTCTTATTGATTGATTGATTAAGAAGGAAGGGCGATCCTTGTCTCTATTTGTTTTGAACTCTGTAATATGACAATAGATCTTTAGAATGTCAGTGATTGGTACAGTATGTGGTTCAGAAGTTTATGATTCAGTATCTTTAGAGATATACGCAGGTTGGGTTAAAGGAAGTAGCTATACACATAGGTTGGGTTCAACCAAGTAGCATATACACTCTAATGCATGATTTTTGAGGTTACAGCTGGTTCTAGATGATGATGCAAGTTTCTTGGTTCTGCACAGTGTTTTGGTGTCACTGATCTGATTATTTAGATTAACTGAATATTGGTTGATGCAGTTTAAGTTTAAAAGCTTTGATAGGTCCAGTATGAAAATTGGATGAAATGAGGCCTTCATGTGTATTGTTGTGTACTAGGAGCATCCAGCCTAAGAATTTATGAAACGTGATCCCTGGTCAAAGAGGAAAGTTTTTTGTAGGCTGGCACCTACATACTAGTAAACATATTGGCTATTACTAGAGCTAGGGGGTTGTAGCTCCCTTCCAGTAGAAGCTAGAAAACGAGAGAAGGTTGTAACCTTCTGCAGGTAGAATCCTGCATACTGGTATGAGTCTGCACCAGTACAAGATTGTAAACAAATTTTCTTATTATTAAAAGAAGACAAAGATGACAACAACAGGTGCTTTTTACCCACATTGGGTTTCCACCTTAAATCTTGGTGTTCATGTGTGTTGCTTATGTGTGATGCTTTATTCTACTTTTACTACACTATCTAATAAATCTACGATATACTGGTTTAAGCTCAACACATGATAACTGTCTAAATCACAAGTTCTGTGCATATACGCTGGTTTCTTTAAGCACAGTCGCGTGTACACGCTAGTTCACTTCACTGAAGTAGCGTATATAAATTTGTTTGGGAAATAAAATTATTGATCTGATAATATTGATTCACCCCCCCTCTTAGTGTTATTTCCAACATTTAACCTATAGTCAGTTATAATAATATAGATATTGGTCTCAGGGGCTATTTTATAACTAATTAAGTTCTAAAGTAAAATAATATTTACATAAAATTTAATTACTTACAAATGAATGAATTTATAAAATAAAAGGAATGTACATTCTAAACAATTTATTAGGCCAAGGAAGTGAAAATGTCCAATCTTTGATTAGGCACTATTAAAAAACTCAACAACCAAATGAGATCAAAACGTTATGATAGGAGGATAGGAGAATATTGAACTCATTGAAGCAATCCAACTACTCAAAATCAAATAGTAATATGACCAACCATTCAATAAAAGGGTCCCCATAATGAAAATTAAGTGAATAATGGGGGGGTTGTGTTTTTTACCACAACAATGACGACACACTCGGAAGAAATAGTTATCTCTAGAGAAATGATGAAACTCTAAGAAAAAGGAATAAGATTAAATCAATCAAAGTGCTAGGATTCAAATTTTCTATGAAATCCCAATAACGAATAACAGAGTTTTATCATTTTGTATATCTCCAAAATTGATTATAAGAGTCATTTTTGACAACAAATATTTAATCGATAACAACTTAAACTTAAAGAACAAAATCTTATTATTATGTTTAGTAAGAAAGATGAACTCTTGTTGTCATAGGTAGAGCCACTGCTTCCAGCAATTATCCATAACCTCGAAAAGGTTACCTCTTAGCCCAAAGGAAATGTTAGTATCCCATCTATGTTTAAATATTTCAGAGGAGACATAATTCATTAATAACATTGAAAGCCATTGTCCCAAGTTGGTAACCATATATTGACAATGCCATTCAAAAGCGTTGATGGTCATGAACAAGTCATCTCGTTAGGATATCTCTCGTCTTACAACGAATTGTGATAAGCCATTATTCTTGTTTGGTGACCAGATATGATAATTTCATAACCATCAACACCCATGATCATGGTAGGTTGGCTCATTACAGAGACTCCCTAGTTTTCAGGTATTTACAAAAATTTTAATTTATACTTTGATACTTTTGTCATAAATGGGGAGACAAATCTTCTCCTTAAGAGATTGGGATGACTTAGAATAATTATAAAATTAATAAACTTGTTTGTTGCTTTTTATTACTTTAGCAAGATTTGTTTATAATATAAGTTGTTGCAAAAACATAATTATCTCTTATGTTATAAAGTGAGATTATCAAAATGACAAAGAAAAACAATATAATAAGAGTTTCAAATTTGAATATGAAAGATAGAAATTTGATAATTAAATTGATATTCTTCCTTTTACCAATGAATTTCATTAAATAAGAGTAAATATTTCCCATATATCACACCAAAGGTGGGTGGAAAAGGCCCTCCAACTAAAAGGTTGGTAATATCACTAGGATTAATCCCAAATAAAGGTGAAATCTACACACAAGGGGATTGCAAAAGGGACAAAGAAATGTTGTGGAAACAAATAGAACCAAGAGACAAGAGAAAAGTAATCCAAATAAAAAGATAATTAAAATAGAAGCAAACCTACTGTAAGAAAAATCATGAAACAATCAACTTGAGTGAAACAATATAAAAGCAATATCTTGATATAAGAAATAAAGATATTGTTATGTATTTTGTGTTATATCAAGCATAAAGAAAATGTTGCCTCGCTTGGTAAGTTTGTTATTCATGATTTTTATTTAAATAATTTACCTAACTAAATGGAGAGTTGTGATTAAAGTTTGCATAGGAGAATTCAACAAGAATGTTATTTCCCTTTATCAAATATTTATTTAATACATGTAACTTTGAATGAACATATCTTGAAAGAGAATGAGTAGGGTGATAAGAAAAAGTGAGAAGTAAAGGAAATCTTGCTAAACGAGTTTTAAATTTTTTTCCTTTTAGCATTAATATTTGTCACAGCTACTTTATTGGTAAACGTTGATCTTCTAACTCAATCCAATACCTGCCAGAAGAACAACACAAAATAAGAAAGAAAAAAATAACTAAAGGATAAAAAAAAAGCTAAAAACAAGAGAGGTTGGACATATACCTGGAAGAACCGTTTTATCTCATAGATAATCTTATCCTTTCCTAATAATTTTTATAAACTTAAATATATTCAAAACCATATCCTTATTCAATCTAAACTAGATTCTAAGTAATGATTTTATTATTGAATGAATAATAAAAAGTGGAAAAAATATCACCATTTATAAATACTTGTGAATTAAAAAATATGGTTCAACTTAACCATTCAAAATTTCATGTGGACATAGAAATAGGATTTAGCGAAACATAATGAAGCTTATCACAAATATGTGTGATCAAAAGGTATAATATGACTTAGGACACTTTCAAGAAATGGAGTGAATACTAAGAGGAAAATTAGGACTCGTTACTTGCTTATTATAAATCTGTTATACCAAAATAAATGAAAATAGTACAACAATCTCAATTAATCTAATCTAACCCTAACCTGGATGGATGAGAATGAATATGACTAAGTATAATCATACTTCTAGTGTATCCATCTTCTCAATTTTGTTTCTGCAGATAAGACGACGTCAAACATTAGAAAAAATAAAATTATAACCAAATCATTGAAAAGGAAATTCAACCGCTTATTTACATCTAAACTTGGAAAAAAATTATTTACAAAATCATGTCCTTGAAATTATTCGAAACATTTGCCTACAGGATCATTGAATTCATGATGTATTACAATTGATGCCTAAAAAAGGTTCAGGGAAAGAGGAAACAACAAGCCAATGTTAAATGATAAGTCTTTAAATATCATAGGCCGATCTTGTTGAAAATAGCAACAAGAAATGCTAAAAAATAGCATTTCTAAAGATAGCATTTCAATATATTCCAATTTTAATTTGTCCTTGAATTAGAATTGAGAATTAAAATTCGAATTTAGTCTCACCAACTGTTTGAAAAATAATTAATTAATTCATCCTGAATTAATTAGTTGGAGAAATTCAAACATGATGTCTTTAAGAAGTCATGCAACACTTATCCCTTTGATTGAGGAAGTTATCCCTTAATTAAGGATATAAGTATGAGTTGTATTTGAGTTGTAATTAGTTAGCTCATTTAACTGAGTTAAGTCCAGTTAGATTAGTTCCAAATAGTTTTTGGAACTGATTGTGAGTTCAGTTAGTTAATGCATCAATGCATGAAACTAGTGTACTCCAGATAATTGAATATTCTCTCATAAATAACTCATGCATGTCAGTTCAGACAAAGGCCTAGTTTATGTTAAATGCAGGGACAGTGTACTATCAGTTGCTAGAATTTTCCTATAAGAAAATCTCTTGCATGCAGAAGGAATTCATTCCTTGCGATTTGCGTAGATTTACAGTGTGTTGGAGCAGTGTGAGGCCAGTGTCACACAAGGTTACAGGAGGAACACCCAAGGAAAATAATGCAAGGAAATAGGAGGCTTGGAGGATAGAGGGAAAGACATATGAGTTGTCTAGTCTATCTATGAGCAGCAGAGAGGGATTGTACTGAGAGCTGGATAGCTATGAGAGTTAAAGCTTTGTGTAATCCTGAGATATTTCCTCTTGTATGATAATACAGATAGCGGGGTTTTTAGTTGAAGCTTTCCCAGAGTATTCTTCTGTGTTTCATGTGTGATTGATTCTTCTTCTCTGTTATATGTGTTTTGTTTGATATTTCTCAAATCGATTAAGCTTCAGAAAGTTTGATTGTAGAAGTAGATTAAGTATTTTTCTTCATTAAATTGCATAATCAGATTAATCTACAGTGAGAATTTTTACATGGCATCAAAGCAAAGGTGATTAGAGCTGTGAACAACATATTGAGAAGGGAAAACCTCGAAGTTTGAAGTTCTTGATTGCAGGTACAAAATCGATTTCTTATCGCACCTCAAAGTTCACTAATGGCGTTCAATGGCTTGAGACTCGAGTATGCACTGGATGGCAGCTTGAATTACATAGCATGGATGGATCACATGGAAGTGGTATTAGAATACAATGGCTCGAAGGATTTCATTGATCAAGAAATCCCCAAGCCAGCAACAACGAATGCCTAAGAATTAGCAGAATGGAAGAAGTGTGTTGCGAAGGCGAGGAGGATTCTTCTGGAGGGAGTTCGAGACCATATTGTCTCAAGTCTCCATGGGAAGTAGACTCTATTTTCAATTTGGAAGACTTTGAAGGACCTATATCAGAACAAACAGCGACCAGAGAAAACTAGCGCTCAAGGACAAGCTTTGAAAAATCAAGTGTGAAAAGGGCAACACTATTTCTACATATCTGAACAAGCTCACCACCTGCAGAGATGATGAAAACTGATGATGATATGGTGAGTCTTGCTCTACTCGGTCTTCCTAAGAGCTGCCATAGCTACTAGGACTCAGTGAATGGAAGAGAGAAATTGTCGGATTGGATTGTGGTCGGATCTGATGTAGGAGGTGATCAAGAGGAGCACCAGAGATGGTTCTTCATCTAAGCATGATGATGAATAAAATATAGCCTTAGCTAGTAAGGCAAGGAAAGGGAAAGGGAAGGCTTCACATTCCAAATTGAGTTCTTCTCATGGTGGGAAGAAGATTGCCAAATCTAGTGAGATGCTTTAATTGTCATGAGGTGGGCCATTATGCAACTAATTTTCCATTAAAGAAATCCAAGAAGGGATCATCGAAAGGATAAGAAGGTGAGGCACTAGCCTCTCAGTTCAAATTGGATTTTAGCCTCATCACATGTATGGTTTCATCGATAGTGGGTTATGTTTGGTACCTGGACAATGGAGCCTCATTCCACATGACTGGCGATAAGAGTTTATTCAGTACCTTGGAGGAGAAAGACCTCAAAATGTGCATAGAGATGGGTGATGATGGAAAGTATCATGTTTCAGGTGAAGGCATGGTTGTGTTTCAGAGGGAGCATGGAGCTCCTCTCACCCTGATTGATGTAAAGTATGTGCCTAGACTAAAGAATAACTTGGTATCAGTCGCTATGTTGGAAGACAAAGGCTATGATGTATTCTTCAGTAAAGGAAAGGCATTTCTAAGACACATAACCATGGGTCAGACCAAGAGGATTGGGATTCGAGTGAAGAATCTCTACAAGCTGGAGGTAGATAATTGTTCTGCATTGAGTTTGAAAGTAGAATTGGTGCAAAGCCAAGACATTGGTGAGTTATGGCATAGGTGATTGGGCCACTTGCATCATGGGGCCTTGACGATAATGTAGCAAATTCCTACTGGACTTCCCAAAGGTAAACTTGAGCAAGTGGACACATGCAAAGCTTGTACCTTGGGAAAGTATGCAAAGTCTTCCTTTCATGATCAAGATAATCGAATTGAATCAACCTTGGAGTGAGTTCATATAGATGTGTGTGGACCATTCTCGACGGCCTCCATCACAAAACAAAGGTATTATGTGATTTTCATTGATGATTCTTCTCGTAAATGTTGGATCTATTTCATGTAGAAGAAGGATCAAACCTTCTCAAAGTTTTGTGAGTTCAAAGCTTTGGTTGAGAAAGAATCAAGAAAGAAGATCAGGGCCTTAAGAAGCGACAATGGTGGAGAGTATGTCTCTCAAGAGTTTAAGAACATTTGTGCAGTAGAAGGAATTAAACGGGAGTTGACGGCACCTCATAACCCATAGCAGAATGGGGTGGCCGAGAGGAAGAACAGAATGATTGCGGGGAAAACTCGGGCGATGCTGCATGACCAAGGCCTACCACTTCATTTGTGGGATGAGGCATGCAACACAACAGTCTATTTGTAGAATAGAAGCCCGCATCACATACTTGGGATGAAGGCACTAGAGGAATCTTTCTTCGAGAAGAGACTAGATGTGGGTCACTTTAGGATCTTTGGCTCATCAGTATATTGCCATGTGACCAAGGATGCCTGGAAGAAGCTTGAGCTGACGGCTGAGTTGGGGATACTCATGGGGTACACTGATACACCCCACTACTATCGGGTATACTTTCGTACCAGTTGGAAGATAGTGGTTCATAGAGATCTTAAGGTTGATGAGTAGAAGGTAATGCGAGTTTCCCTTGAGAGGGAGCTCCAACTAAAGGTTTTCGAGGAACATTTGGTTCCTAAGGAGGAGGAGCCTCAAACTGATGTGGAGCAGCTGCATGCAGAGGTTCCAAGATTGGAGACATCCAGTCAGGCAGAGTCTTCCAGAGATGGGTGAAAGTGCACGAGAGTAGCTGACAAATTGTTGTCGGATGCAACAGAGAATGTGGGAGAACCATGTTCTCAGTGAAAACAGAGGAGGTCACTTGATAGGTACACTGGATACATGGCCCTTGTTGGGGAATGTGTTGAGACCGAGTCATCTTCCTTTGAGGAAGCAGTGCAGCAACTGATTTGGGTTGATGCTATGGTGGAGGAGTATGACTTCATAGTTCATAACAATGTTTGTGATGTGGTTCCAAGACCGAAGAACAAGTCAGTTGCAAGTTCCCATTGGCTTTAAAAGGTAAAGCAAGCTGCTAATGGTAGTTTGGAGAAACATAAGGCAAGATTTATTGCCTGTGGTTTCTCACACATTGAGCGAATCGACTATGATGAGACTTTTGCTCCTGTAGCAAGGCACTCATCTATCATTTGATGTTGGCACTATCAGCACAGATGGGTTGGAATATCCATCAGATGGATGTGAAGACTGTATTCCTCAATGGCAAGATTGAGGAAGAGGTGTACATAGAGCAGTCAGAAGGTTTTGATACCTTCGATCATGAGTCGCATGTGTGCCGACTCAGGAGAGCTTTGTACGGGATGAAGCAAGCACCTCGTGCTTGGTACACCAAGATCGACAACTACTTCACCGAGTTGGGCTTCATAAAGAGTGAAGAGGATGTGAACCTGTACCATATCATGGTAGAAGGTAAGCAGTTTATCATTTTTCTTTATGTTGATGATCTCATATTGACAGGTGATGATCAGTTAATCATGTCTTGCAAGGACAACCTTGCAAGAGAGTTCGAGATGAAAGACATGGGTCGCATGCACTACTTTCGAGGCATGGAAGTGTGGTAGAAGGATGGGGAAGTGTTCGTGTCTCAAGGAAAGTATGCGAATGAGATACTCAGGAGATTCCACATGGAGAACTGCAAGCCCATGCAGACTCCTCTAGCAGGTAACTAGAGGAAGGAGGATGCTACTTCAGGAGAAGTAGTCGAATCTATTGTGTATTGATAGCTTGTGGGTTCACTGATGTACTTAGTGAACACACAACCAGATTTGTGCTATGCGGTGAACCAACTAAGTCAAGCTATGGTTCAGCCTACCAAGCTGTTTTGGGAGGCAATCAAGCATGTTTTGAGATACCTCAGAGGCACATCTGAGTATGGATTATGGTACAGACAGATAGAGGGAGTGAAGCTACAGGGCTTCACAGATGCAGATTGGGCAGGGAGTCCATCAGATTGGAAGAGCACATCAAGAGGAATTTTAAAACTTGGGTCAACTGCAGTTTCTTGGTACAACAGGAAACAGAAGTCAGTTGCACTCAGCCCAGCAGAGGTTGAATATATACCTGCAAGTTAGGCAGCATGTGAGTCCATTTGGATGCGGAAAATTCTAGTTGGTTTGTCTGATCAAAGGATGGATCCAACTGTGATCTATTTTGATAATCAGAGTTGTATCAAACTCTTTGAGAATCCAATATTTCACGACAAGTCCAGTATATCAACATTCGGTATCATCATCTAAGAGACTCTGTCGCGAGGAGGATCATGTTGTTGCAGTATATTTTGACCAAGGAGCAAGATGCTGACATTTTGACTAAGGCATTGTTAAAGTGTAAATTCGAGTTCCATAGGGACAGGATCGAGGTGGCAAATAATCCCTTTCTTGTTGAGAGGGAGTGTTGAAAATAGCAACAAGAAATGCTAAAAATAACATTGCTAAAGATAGAATTTCAGGATATTCCAATTTTAATTTGTCCTTGAATTAAAATTCGAATTTTAGTCTCACCAGCTATTTGAAAAAGAATTAATTAATTCATCCTGAGCTAATTAGTTGGATAAGTTCAAACATGAAGTCTTTGTGAAGTCATGCAATAGTTATCCCTTTGATTGAGGAAGTTATCCCTTAATTAAGGAGATAAGGATGATTTGTATTTGAGTTGTAATTAGTTAGCTCAGTTAACTAAGTTAGGTACGGTTAGATTAGTTCCAAAAATTTTGTGGAACTAATTGTGAGTTCAGTCAGTTAATGCATGCATGCATGAAACTAGTGTACTCCAGATAACTAAATATTGTCTCATAAATAACTCATGCATGTTAGTTCAGACAAAGGCCCAGTTGAGATTAAAGGTAGGGACAATGTACTATCAGTTGCTAGAATTTTCCAATAAGAAAATATCTTGCATGGAGAAGGAATTCATTCCTTGAGATTTGCATAGTTTTACAGTGTGTTGGAGTAGTGTGTGAGACCAGTGTCACACAAGGTTACAGTAGGAACACCCAGGGAAAACAATGCAAGGAAATAGGAGGCTTGGAGGACAGAGGGAAAGGCATATGTTTGCCTAGTCTGTCTATGAGCAGAAGAGAGGGATTGTACTGAGAGTTGGATAGATATGAGAGCTAAAGCTTTGTGTAATCTTGAGATATTTCCACTTGTATGATAATACAGATAGTGGGGTTTTTAGCTGAGGCTTTCCCCAGAGTATTCTTCTATGTTTCATGTGTGATTGATTCTTCTTCTCTGTTATATGTGTTCTAATTTATCTTGCTCAAATTGATTAAGCTTCTGCAAGTTTGGTTGTAGAAGTAGATTAAGTATTTTTCTTTAGTACATTACATAATCAGATTAATCTACAGTGAGAATTTCTATAGATATACACAAGAAATTATAAGTAGATGACTAGAAAATTCCTTTTTGAATGGATCGATAAATCCTAGATAATAATATAGAAAATTTCTATAGGTATTACATGGTTGGCTAGTATATAATAATGTGCTCTCAAATTTCAACATTCATGAAAAATCAACATGAAAATCAGAAAGAAGTTGGCCACACATAATCATCAAATAGAATTTAAAAATAAGTATTAACCAATGTTCATGATCGTAATTCTGAAATTGATTTTCATTTTTGTTGATTAATGTATTAGATGAGATATTAGAGTTATGATTCTCACAATACCAGCGTAGTGTATTTAGAAAATAAAAAATGAAATTCGAAAAAACAAACTGAAATCTTGGAAAATGACAAAAAGGAAAATTATGATTTATACAGATAATGACACAACATAGCGAGAGTTTGTTTGTAACTATTTTCCTCTCACAAGTGATTACAAAATTCAAATAATTTCTATTTCCATTCAATTCTATAGATTGGATGATTTCTAAATTATGATCCAAAAAAGGAATGCCATCATTGTAGAAATAATAAATTGGGGCAGATTCGTGATTGCTGAAATCATCATGATGATTGAATGATTGAGAATTTATTGAAACACTTCAACTAGAATTCTTTTCATGTTCAAAATCATAGTTACTTAAAAAGTTAACATTTTTTAAAGAATAATAATAACAAGATTCAACGTTTTCATCATTATGAACAATTTCATTAATATCCTCTTTTCCTAAATCGGAATCAGACAAAGAATTAGAAGAATTGCAAGTAATTAAATTTTCTTCATCCCTATCAGAACTTGTTGATAATTTATAAATGATAACTTCTTTATATTTTGAACTGTTATCAATATCAAAAAGAGCAATTGTATTATTATTTAATGAATCTTCAAATAAATTGAGATATAGAGAAAAGTGGGGATTAGAATTTACAAACCTGAAATTTTTTCTATTAGAAAAATATTGCCCATTTCCCAAAATTTGTTTTTCAAAATCTTCTTGATTCGCATGATTACAAACTCTGGGATGTTGATCCATGTCCTCATTGGTGGAAGAATTGGATTTGTCATTGCTTAAAAGAATATATGGAGGAAGATACTAATTACTGCTTATTTATAGTTATGATTGTTCATTCAAGACAACATTATTTATTTGGGAAGGATTCTCTCTCCTAAAATCGTTCAATGGCCATTCTAGTTTCTAGAAGAGGATCACCATTGAAGGTTTGAGCAGTTGATTTTTCGATAGAAACAAATGAATTTTCTGATTCTTGATAAGGAATAAAAGGGAGAGATATAAAATTTTTAAACCAACGCATTAATTGAAATTGAGGAAGAAATACTTGGACTGAAATTGCATTTAAATTAACTTGAATCTAATTAGGAAATCGTCCATTGACTCACCTTCCATTATACGCAATTTGGCTAATTTCTTACACATCTTTTCATAATCATATCGCTGAAAAGCATGATGGAAAATCTTTGAAAATTCGTCCCAACTATGTACAGAGGAAACTGAAATTGATAAGCACTAGTCACTATTTTTTTCTTTCAAAGTAAGAGTTTAAATCCTGCAAATATTATCTTCATCGATATTAAAATTATTAAAACTTTAAATAAATTGAACAAGATGATTAAACCATAAGTCTTACCATTATATTTTACCTTAGATAGGATTTTGAGTCCATTTATCGGAGTAGCCATTGGATTAGGTCTACTAAAGAAACTCCAAGGAGATCTTTTAAGAGGATCCACGGTAATAAGAAAAAATATTAAAGCATAAAATCTTCAAAGAAAATAATTTACTATGGCCCTCCTTCTATTACCAAAAATGTTGATCGGGAAAAATGTCCCTTCAACAGTCTAAGTGAGACCACCGAGTGGAGAACTTAAAGTAACTCCTTTTCTGTTGAAGTAGTGGTTCCAGTTGGTTAGATTAGGTCTAGTTACCTTCTCTCTATCTCTAATGGCTTAAAGTATGACCTTCATATACCAAGATAGAAGATACATCAGATCGATTCTCCTTGCTGATCAGGCAAGAGAATGATCCTTAAGTTGATTTTGTGGCTCAACCAAACCACTCTAAAGACTACCTCTTTGAGGAGAGGACTTATAAGATGCAAAAACTAAAATTAAAATGAAAAAATTAACCTAAGATGCACTTATCCTAGACCTATCATGATTGAAAAAAAGAGTAGTCTTTCTCTTAATCAAGAACAAGCTAAAAGGATGGGAAAAGAAGCATATTAGAATTGGAATAAAATAAAGGAATTAGATCAAGGACATAGTTCACAAGAGATAAACCGTGTTAAAGCATATATAAACAATTAAATGCTTAATTAACAGTTATCAGACACTTAACTATAAATAAATCCAACTCCTAATAAACATATGCATAAGAAACGAAAGATTCATGCCATAATACTGAAATAGTTCTAATAAAATGACATGTAGAAAAGTAGGGCATCTATAACTTTAAATTGTTAGATAGCTAGCCAACATTTCCAGTTTTCAAGATGCATTTCTAATTAATCCTGCAAGATAGCTTGATCATATTTTAAACGAGATAACATGTAATTTTTAACAATAGTGCTAAAGCTAACTAATCTACTCATACAACAGAAATGTAATTGAAAAATGACGAATTCATTTACAATAATCGATGCAAATAGTAGTGCTATGCGTACAATTACAGAAACAAATATTATTAAAAATATGAATCAAGTTACATGAACCTTAGAAGACTACAATAGTTTGAATCCCCTAGTGCCAGCAAGCTTGATTCCCTGTCTACAAAGAAAGGATCGGATCCCACTACAATAGTTCGTATGAGCGTTGAACTACCTCTAAAAAGAGCCTATAAGATCCTATTATTCTTCCTCTTCTCCTAGATTCAAATCCCCTTTCTCACTATTAGAGATGGGTATTTATACATAGTGGAAATATTAACAGTTCCCCTCTATTTCTCAACAATTGAGTTAACTAAAAGAAAATGATACAAAATGATTCCTTTGGTTGGGGTTCTGGCCAAATGTAGATGGCCACAATTGAGAAAAATTCCCGGTTTAGTGTTCTCTCTAATAGGTGTAATTCAACTTCTCCAACAACTTTTGTTTATTAAAAAAAAAAACCTTTTACCACCTGGAGGAGTTTCTTTGGAAATCTTGACTGGATCTATTCACCATTGTCGGCCATGGCAGCTTGTCTGTCCAACAAAACCATATTTAGTTGCATATAATGTTTTTACAATAAAAATGGATTATAAAAATAAAATGTAAATTAACTTTTCTTATTCCCAACTTTATAACTAAGTGGTTTTTTACATAATGAAAAAGCGGTCATATCGAATAGTAACAAGTGGAAACCGCAGAGGACATCGAAGGTTACAGATGTCAGAGTTCTTAAAAAAGTGACAATACAAAATAGTTACGATATCGGGAGGCTCCGATATAGAGCGGACTTGGAATTCTATTGAATTCTATTCAAAGGTTGGATCTGGTCCAAAAATTGGAGGTGAGTGGATATCAGAGGTCCAGCGGATTAGAATAATAGAAATATCAGTGAAGTGGCAGCCATCGAAGGTCAGGAGTTCAATGGAAAAGTTTTGAGGTCCAGTGATGTTAATGAGAAGAAATCCCAATTAGTTTTCTAGACCCCATAGCCAATAGGATTCATGCATGTACATCATTAGTCATAATTGCATCATGAATACTCACATTATTTTAATTTTTGGCATGCAAATCAGTCACAACAAATGTACATGATTCACTAGGTGAGAAATCAATATTTGATGTAATTGCAAATTTTAGGTTTGATAATGATCCGAATAGAAAATCGCATCAACCCATGGTATTCATCCACCCATGGAATTTACCCATGGTATTGTAAGTGGCATCCACCCATGGTATTGTAAGTGACATCCACCCGTGGTATTTTCCCATGGTATTGTGACATCCACCCATGGTATTCATTCACCCATGGAATTGACCAGTGGTATCAGAGCAGGTTACGATTCCATGAGAATGAGAGTTTGATGTATATTTCAGTTTCAAACTTTGCATCAATATTCAACAAACATGTGCTAGGTCCTCCACGGAGCATTTTCTTGGGCCAAGCGAGCAGAATTTTTCTTTTTCATTTTTTTTGCAGGAATGTTTTTGGGCGGTGAGTTTGCAAATCGGATCGGAAATTTTTGGTAAAAAATTTACAAAACAAAATAACATATCTGGATTCCTTATGAAAAAATACCCAAATTCAAAAGACAAATCGGCTGAATCAAAGTCCGGATGAGGGAGATATCGTTGATTTAAAATCAGCTATGTTGCAAAAATGTTTCTGATGACAATTCGTCGATGGCGGCTCTCATATCCTTTTTTTGAAATTTTGGTGCAGAATTTTAGAAAATTGATTGTATATCTGAGCTCCTCTCAAAAAATAGCTCAATTTTAAAAAAATGGGTCAAATCAGAGTTTGGATGTGGGAGATATCACTAATTTAAAATCAACTATTTTTTCAGAACTTTTGTGACAATGGAAAAGTTCCTGCACGAATCTAAGATTCTAGAGTGTCCAGATAAGGATTTCTAGCACATGGGAAGATGAAAAATGGTCCTTATTTCCAAAAACAGGTTATAATAAATATTCTGAGTTCTATTGACCGAGTTATGTCCATTTTAATTCTGGAACAACATTTGGAGTAGGTTCCCTTTGGAGATGTGCCCTCCCACCCCACTTTAGTAGGCGCCTGCTTCACATTCATCTGTTTCAGCATAGCAGCATTCGGCTTGGATTCTATGGATATGTGCTATCCCATCCCAGGATACGTAGGCACCTGCTACTTCATCAAAAACCAACATCACGGTTATGGGTCAACTGCACAAAATCCTTGTCATCGAAGTCCATTTGCTAGGCTGCACATTGTTAGTATCACAGTTGGTCACAAGCATTACATGGTATATCTATCCTCAGATCTTTGTTCATCATGGTTATGAGTCATTCACAAACCCACACTTCATCAAAGTGCATTTGCTAGGCTGCACATTGTCAGTATCACAGTTGGTCACAAGCATTACAGGGTATCTCTATCCTCAAATCTTCGTTTGTCATGGTTATGGGTCTTCCACAAACCCACACTTCATCAAATTCCATTTGCTACACCGCACACTGTCAGTATCACAGATGGTCACAAGAATTATAGGGTATCTTTATCCTTGGATCTTCGATCATCATGGTTATGGGTCATCAACAAACCCACACTTCATTGAAGTCCATTTGCTAGGCCACACATTGTCAGTATCACAGTTGGTCACAAGCATTACAAGGTATCTCTATCCTCGGATATTCATTCATCATGGTTATGGATTAACCACATAAAACCCTTCTCTTAAGTGGCTCTTCATATTCAAAAAAGTCTTCATAGGAGGGAACTTCATGCAATGTGGACCATTGCTTGTTAAGGAGGGAGGAATGATCCGAATAGAAAATGGCATCAACCCATAGTATTCATCCACCCATGGTATTGTAGGTGGCATCCACCCATGGTATTGTAAGTGACATCCACCCATGGTATTCATTCACCCATGGTATTTTCCCATGGTATTGCAAGTGACATCAACCCATGGTATTCATTCACCCATGGAATTGACCTATGCTATTGGAACTGAAAAATACTAAAAGTAACAAGTCGCATTTTGTAAAAGGACAGTTTTTTCTACCACAATGTAGCTTTGATAGTTATTCTCCATTTTAAATAGGAATGAACAAATTACAAAGATAACCATAAATACATAGATGTAACAAAAATAATACTTCATTTCATTAATGTAAAATACTGAAATATTCTTACAAACATAAATGGAAATAAACTAGCTCGGGCGGTGGTAGCTTATCTTTGAGGAGAGATGTGGCGGCTACATGCCTCTGAACTAATTTACAATGAGGCTCAAGGCCCTTTTTATTATTGAACAATAAAAGAAAACCCTAAACAACCAAAACCCTAACCTAAGGAGATGTAACACCAAGATTTTATGGGCCCCATTGGGGTTAGTTAGGTAGCCAACTTCCCAGGGTCGTGACTTGGTCATATTAACTTCGTTTGATGCGCATGATACCTTGTTGGAAAGATATCTCCAAGGACTATGATAGAAAAAACATCTTATCGATATCTTTTGATGGTATATTGCGAAAAAAATGTCGTTTAGGACATCAAAACTGCTCCAGAAGTTTAGGACGCGAAAAAACTGCTAAAAATAGTAAATTGTGCTGCAATTAAGGAAATTGAAAAAATGAAAGAAACAATGATGGGGATCCAAGTGGAATTGGAAGGTACCCAACAATATCCACCTAGATCATTCCTCCACCCTTAGGAAGCAATGGTCCCCATTTCGTTGAGTGTCTCCATGAGATGGGGAAACTTCTGCTGAGTTTGGTCCTTGGTGAGCTATGCTGCAATCTCTGATGTGTCCAGTAATGGTGGGAAGCATGGTCGAGGGATATTCACATTGAACACTCAGTGCAAGCCATGGAATGGAAGAATGATGTGTTTCAAATCATTGTTTCCCACATCCTTTTTAATGGTGTAAGGACCATATCAAAGTGGTCTGAGCTTTCGATGGGCTCTGGTAAGGAATTATTTCTGCAAATGCAACCAAACTTTGTCACCCACTTGAAACTCATGTGACACCTGATGTTGATCATGTCACCGCTTATACTTGGAATTTTCTAGAATGGAGTGGTATATATTAGCCCGTTGGTTAGAGGTGCTCCACGAGTTAGAATGAATGAATGCTTGACTTGACAGTGTCACAGTACCCCTGTCGGTGAGGAGAAGATGTCCCTATATCCTTTCATGATCGTATCCACCTTGTTCTACTGCATGGAGGAACCCTTCCCGAGGGCCATGGATGTGGCTACAGTCTTCCCCTTTGAGAGATAACCAGAAAGAAAATAAATTTCCTAGTCTAGGAGATGATCTTACTACCTTTCTTAGCAAAGATCAAAGAGGTGGCAATAGGTGGGCTACCTACAGTATCCTGTATAATGTATTACACAAAGAAATAATAATAGCACGAGGACTTGACTCATAGACATCATGTCGCTTCCACAAGTATGGTTGGCCGGATAATACATCATAAACATCAAGAGGTGCAACATCAAACAATACCTCATTTGTGAAGGGCTTGATGTTATAGGAAAGGCACTGTTGGCTTGATTCCTTTTTAAATTTGGATCATTCCTCCCTCTTTAAGAAGCAATGGTTTCCATTGTGTGAAGTTCTCTCCTGCGAAGCCTTTGTTGAAAATGAAGAGCCACTGAAGAGAATGGTTTTTTGTGGTTAACCCATAACCATGATGAATGAAGATTCGAGGATAGAGATACTCTATCATTCTTGTGACCAACTGTGATACTAAAAGTTTGTGCCTAGCAAATGGACTTCGATAAAGTGTGGGTTTGTGGATGACCCATAACGATGATGAACGAAGATCTGAGGATAGAGATACCCTGTAATGGTTATGACCAACTGTGATACTAACAGTGTGCGGCCAAACAAATGGACCTTGATGAAGTGTTGGTTTGTGGATGACCCATAACCATGAAAAATGAAGATTGGAGGATAAGAGATACCCTGTAATGCTTGTGACCAACTATGATACTAACAGTGTGCGGCCTAGCAAATGGACTTCGATGACAAGGATTTTGTGTGATGGACCCATAACTGTGATGTTCATTGTTGATGAACTAGCAGGTGCCTAGATAGCTTGGGGTGGGAGGGAACATCCCCAAAGAACCCAAGTCATATGTTGCTATGCTAAAACTGATGAATGTGAAGTAGGTTCCTACTAAAGTGGGTGGGAGGGCACGTCTTCAAAGGGAACCCGCTCCGAATGCTTCTCCAGATTTAAAATAGACATAACTCGATCAATATAGCTCAGAATCTTTATTATAATCTTTTTTTGGAAACAAAATAACCATTCTGAATATTCCATTGAGTTGGAAGTCCTTATCTGGACACTCTGGAATCTCAGATTCGCGTTGTAACTATTCTTCCGTCACAAAAGTTCTGAAAGAAAAAGCCGATTTTGAATCAGCGATATCTCCCACATCTGAACTCTAATTCGACCCATTTTTTTTTTTTAAATTGAGTGACTTTTCAAGAGGATCTCAGATTTGCAATCATTGTTCTGAAATTTTGCACAAAATCTGCAAAAAATGATAGGAGAGTCTCTGTCCACCAATTGTCGTTAGAAACAATTCTATAACATAGCTGATTTTAAATCAGCGATATCTCCCTCATTGAGAGTCCAATTTGGCTGATTTTTTCTTTTGGTACTTTTTGGCAAGGAATCTAGATATGTAATGTTTTTTGTAAATTTTGCACAAAATATTGATCTGAAAACTTGCCACCCAAAATAATTCCTACAAAAAATGAAATAAAAAAGAAAAAGTATTCTTGCTTGGCCCGAGAAAGTGCTCTGTGGAGGTCGTAGCACATGCCACTTCTATTGAACTTGGTCCCTGGTGAAGGAGTTGGCCTTCTTTGACTACTCGATACAGTTGGATCTTCTGCTAACGAATGTTATTGATCTATGTGTCCATGATCCAATCAGTTACATCTTGTTCCATGCAGTCTGGATTTAACTTTGTTGGTATGAGTTGTTCTGCAATGTCGGATGTGTCTAGTAATGGTGGAAAGTATAGCCGAAGGCGATCCATATTAAACACTCAGTGTAGGCCAAGGAATGGGGGAATATTGAGCTTGAAAGAATTATCTCCCACAACCTTGGTGATGGTGTATGGCCCATATAATAGCGGGTGAATCTTGTGATGGGGCCCAACAAGGCACTCCTTCTGCAAATGTAGCCAAACTTTGTCACCCACTTGGAATTTATGTGGCACCTGATGTTGATCATGCCATTGCTTGTACATGGCATTGGATTTGTCCAATATGTCATGGACCTATTGGTGGATGTTTTGAATATGCTCAACAAAGTTATTTTCCTTGTCGGCTTCGGACTGGGCATGAGCCGAATCTCCTTGAGTCGCTGCAATTGGTATGGCCACATCAATGGGACATAGTGGCTGGAATCCCAAGCCCACCTGAAAAGGGTTGTGGCTGGTCGAGATATGGAGAGCCTGGTTGTAGGTATGATAGACATAGGGGAGGCTCTCATCCCATGTGCATGGATGATTTGAGTTGTACATGCAAAGAATGTGTATGATCATCCTGTTGATGACGTCTGTCTGGCCACCAGTTTGGGGATGGAAAGTTGTGGACGTAGTGAGCTTAGTGTCCAGCATTGACTAGAGACTAGACCAAAATGTACTGAGGAACCTGCTATCCTGATCTGAGATGATAGACTGTGGGATCCCAAAGTGTACTCACACTCGTTCAAAGAATGGTTTAGCAGTAGCTTCTGCTGTGATACACTTTTTGTAGGCCACCATAATGGCCATCTTCGAGAATCTCTCGATGACCAAGAAAACATAATCATTTCCATGATTAGTAGAAGGAAGGCCTAACATGTAATCCATGGAGATGGATTCCCAAGGTCAACTAGGGGTAGGCAATGGAGTATAAAGACCTTGCTTCTTGATGGTCCATTTGGCAATGGCATCGGAAGTACAGGATCTTATGTACTTCCTGACATCCTATTGAAGATTCGACCAATAGAAATACTTCTGCAGTACTGCCACTATTTTCTCGACCCCAAAATGACCAACGACCCAACTGTAGTGCACCTCCCAAATCATCTTCATGCACTCGCTTGAAGGAACACAAAGGTGTCCCATTTGGCATTATAGAGCATCTTGGAGGTAAAAACCTCGAACTTTTTGACCCTCCAAGAGTGTTTGGTATGTGTGGCCAAATTCTGGGTCACTTTTGTAGAGAAGTGGCCAATCAGAAGTCTCTTGCCCACAACAGTTGAGCACACTAGGTAATGCCATGATCGGTGGTCGGCTGAGGCAATCTGCAAAATTATATGTGCTACCCTTCTTGTACTTGATATTCAAATAGAACTGTTGCAAGTATGTGGACCACTTCTGATGGTGTCATTCTGCAGCTTCCCTTGCATCTATATGGACTACAGGGGTGGGTGGTCTATGTGGATGATCGTTTCCTTCCCCAAAATGTAATGCTTCCATTTTTGGCAGGCCTACACAATGGAAAAAATCTCTTTGTCATAAGTGGGATACTTCCAAACCGTGCTTGAAAGTGTCTCACTATGATATGCCACTAAATGCCCATGTTGAGTAAGGACTGCCCCAATAGCATACTCAGAGGCATCTATCTCAATCTCAAGTGTTTGTTGCAAGTCTGGTAATGTGAGAATTAGTGCACAACAGAGGAAATGTTTCAACTCTACGAATGTCTTCTATTGAGATTCAGACCAAAATAATTTTGCTTTCGCTCCTCCTTTGGTGACTTGACTCAAGGGCCATGGGATATGAGAGAACCCTAACATGAACCTACGGTAGAAATTGGCAAGACCCAGAAAGTTGCGGAGCTCTCTCAGAGTGGTTGTAGCTAGCCAATCCTGAATGACTTGGATCTTGGCAGGATCCACATGTACCCCTCGTTCATCAATAATGTATCCCATATACTGAACCTGGGTCATGACAAAAGTGCATTTATCCAAATTATCACACAGCTTGTGTTGCCGCAGTGTTTGGAGAACCTGTCGCATGTGGTGGAGGTGCTCTTCCCAACTCTGCCTGAAGATCAGGATGTCATCCAAGTATACCACTACAAATGAGTTGGTGAATGCCCGTAAGATATCATCCATGAGCCTCATAAAGGTTTCAGGAGCATTCGTCAACCCGAAAGGCATAACCAACCATTCGTAAAGGCCCTCCTTGGCTTTGAAGGTAGTCTTCCACACATCGAAGGGTTCGATTGGTACCTAGTGATATCCGGACATCAAGTTGATATTGCTGAAATATTTTTCTCCCTTGAGCTGGTCCAAAAGGTCATCAATCCAATGGATCAGGTACCTATTCCGGGCAGTGATCTTGTTCAACACCCGATAGTCAATGTAGAGTCTCCAAATCCCATCCTTCTTTTGTACCAACATGGTCGGGCTCCCACAAGGAGATGAACTCAATCGAATGTGACCTTTCTGTAGAAGATCCTCAATTTTCCTCTTGATTTCACCTTTATCCAGAACAAAGCATCGATAGATTGGTCCATTGGGTAACGACGCACCTGGGATCAGATTGATGGAGTGCTTGACCTGACAGTGTAGAGGCACCCTTGCAGGGGAGGTGAAGATTTCCTCGTACTCCTCCATGACCTTGTCAATCTATTGTTGTCATGTGGAGGGTCCTTTTCTAGAGGTCGTGGCCACTGTATTCTTCTTTGCTTGAGGTTGTATCATCAGGAAAACAAATTTCCTGGTTTTTGCAATTATCTTATTGCATTGTTTTGCAGTAACCAGAGAGATGGTGGTAGGTGGAGCTACCTCTGGTATCCTGTACAGCTTATTTCCTAAAGTAATAATAACAACATGAGGCCTTGACTCATACACAACATGTCGTTTCCACAAGTATGGATGGCCTAATAATACATCAAAAACATCAAGGGGAGCAATGTCATATAATACCTCATCCGTGAAGGGCTTGATGTTGTATGGAAAGCAGGTTTGTTGGCTCACACGCAGATCCCATCCTTGGTGAAGCCACCCGATGGTGTATCGTTGTGGGTGTGTTGTGGTTGGTAAACCTAGCTGTTTCATGACCTATGCTACAATGAGGTTATTTTGGCTCCCGCTGTTGACAATGAACTGTAGCGGAGAACCCTTCACCCACATCTACAAGTGGAAGGGATGCTCCTCCTCCTCTAGATCTTCAAGTTCCTCCTTCTAGATCTTTGTGGTGGTGACAGTGGCATTGCGCTCTGTATCAATAATCTTCTTCCCTTTGTCATTCCCCTTTACAAGTTATGACTTAGATTCATAACATGCATCTGATTCTGAAGCCTTTAGGTCGACCACCAATTATTTCTTGACGGTGTATCGGTACACCATGTCGAGAGAGTAGATGGAGTTCCTAGACATCTCCTCGCATGGCACAATGTACCAATACACTAGCAAGATCGAGCATAAGTTTAAACAGAAGAAGCGAGACTTTGTATCTGTGAATCCGAAGCAAGGGAAAAGTGCCCCCAAACCACAAAACAAAGGAAAAAGCCAAGGCGAGATGGCCCAGGACCACCCACCAAGGCCACAAGCAAAGGACAACACTGCAAATCTGAAGAGGGACATGGGAAAGTGGTGTGAGTTCCATAATAGCTCCACCCACAACACAAGCGAGTGTCAGGCCAAGCAATCACTAGTGGTCGAGCTAAAGGGTTCAAAACCAGATGCATGTTCCAACTCTAAGTTAGAACTCGACAAGGGGAATGACAAAGGGAAGAATATTATTCATGTGGAGCCCGACGCCACCATCACTACCACAAAGATACAAAAGGAGGAACCCGAGGATCCAGAGGAGGAGGAGTGTCTCTTCCACTCCCAGATGTGGGTGAAGGGTTCCCCGCTATAGTTCATTGTCGATAGCAGGAGCCAAAAGAACCTCATTGCAGCAAAGGTCATGAAGCAGTTGGGCTTACCAACCATATCACAAGCACAACTATACACCATCAGGTGGTTTCACCAAGGATGGGATATGTGCATGAGCCAATAATGACGCCTTCCATATAGCATCAATCCCTTCACGGATGAGGTATTATGTGAGATTGTTCCCCTTCATGTTTGTGATGTAATATTAGGCCAACCATACTTGTGGAAGTGACATGCTATGTATGAGTCAAGGCCTCATGCTATTATTGTTACATTAGGAAATAATTTGTATAGGATAACAGAGGTAGCCCCGCCTACTGCCATCTCTCTGGTTACTATAAAACAATGTAGTAAGCTAATTTAAAAAAATGGGAAATTTGTTTTCTTGATGATATGCCCTCAAGGAAAGAAGAATACAGTGGCCATGACCTCCATATAAGACCCCTCCACATGACAAAAACATATGGACAAGGTCGTGGAAGAGTACGAGGACATCTTCACCTCCCCCACAGTGGTGCCTCTGCACTGTCAGGTCAAGCACTCCATCAATCTGACCCCAGGTGCATCGTTACCCAATGGACCAGTCTATTAATGCTTCGTTCTAGAGAAAGATGAAATCAATAGGAAAATTCAGGAGTTTCTGCAGAAATCTCACACTCGGCCGAGTTCATCACCCTGTGGGAACCCGATTGTGTTGGTACATAAGAACGATGGGACTTGGAGACTCTGTATTGACTATAGAGCGTTGAACAAGATCAATATCTGGAATAGGTACCCAGTCCCATGGATTGATGACTTTCTCGACCAACTCAAGGGAGAAAAATATTTCAGCAAGATCGACTTGATGTCTGGATATCACTAGGTACCAATCGAACCCTCTGATGCTTGGAAGACTACCTTCAAAGCCAAGGAGGTCCTTTTCGAATGGTTGGTTATGCCTTTCGGGTTGACGAATTCTCCTGCAACCTTCATGAGGCTCATGGATGACATCGTATATTCATTCACCAACACATTTGTAGTGGTATACTTGGATGACATCCTGACATTCAGGCAAAGTTGGGAAGAGCACCTCCACCACATTTGACATGTTCTCCAAACACTGCATCAACACAAGTTATGTGCTAATTTGGAGAAATTCACTTTTGGCATGACCCAGGTTTAGTATTTGGGATACATTATTGATGAACAGGGGGTGCATGTTGATCTAGCCAAGATCCAAGTCATTTAGGATTGGCCAACCCCAACCACTCTGACAGAGCTCCATAACTTTATGGGTCTTGCCAATTTCTACCACAGGTTCGTGTTAGGGTTCTCTCATATCACTTGGCCCTTGAGTCAAGTCACCAAAGGAGGAGTGAAAGCAAAATTCTTTTGGTCTAAATCTCAACAAAAGGCATTTGCAGAGTTGCAACATCGCCTTTTCTTTGCACCAGTGCTCACATTACTAGACTTGCAACAAGAATTTGAGATTGATACAAATGCTTTTGACTATGCTATTGGGGAAGTCCTTACTCAACAGGGGCATCCAGTGACATATCATAATTAGGCACTTTCAGACACAGTCCAAAAGTATCCCGCTTATGAGAAAGAGATGTATTCCATTGTGTAGGCCTGCCAACAATGGAAGCATTACATTTTGAGGAAGGAAATGGTCATCCACACAGACCACCGATCCCTACAGTTCATATAGGTTGCATGGAACAAGATGTAACTAATCAGATCATGGACCTGTAGATCAAGAACCCTCACCAGTAGAATATCCAACTGTATCGAGTCATCAAAGCAAGCCAACTCCTTCACTAGGGCAAGTAGCTCACTAGGGATCAAGTTCAACAAAAGTTCCCTCATCTCATGGTGGAACTCAATGCAATGGGGACCATTTCTTCCTAAGGGGGGAGGAATGATCCAGGTGGATATTAGTGGCCACCCACTAATTCCACTTGCACCACCATCATTATTTCTTTCATTTTTTCAATATACTTAATTGTTGCATAGTTTAATATTTTTAGCAGTTTTTCAGGTCCTAAACTTCCGGAGCCGTTTTTACGCCTTAAACGATGTTTTTTTAGCAATCTACTGCCAATGACTTTTTCGAAGTTGTCTTTTATATTGTAGTCCTCAGAGAGATATTTCCAATGGGGTAACATGCATCCCAAATGGAGATAATATGACCAAGTCACAACCCCGAGAAGATGGCTACCCAGCTAACCTCAACGGGGCCGATAAACTAATCATATTGAGTATCTTATACTTAATTATTTTTCTCTCCACCCACTTTTCATAACTTCCATAACCATTAGATAGGGACTTGCAACTTCAATGCTATTTTTTTTGTTTATTAAAAGAGTTTCCAAGACTTTACAAAGTTTTATAATTTATTGAAAGTTGTAGAATCTACAATCTATAAAGTTTCAAGATCAATTTATTTAAAGTCTAATTATTTAAAGGGTGCTAGCTCAATGGAAGAGAACTTTCTTTGAAAGTAGGAGGTTGGTGTTTCGATTCCATCATGCCCTGATATTCATATGGAATGGTGATGATTAGTTTTAGGTGGCGAAGGCTCTTTTGACCATCACCAAGAAGCTTATGATGACATTTTTGGACCCTCACCAAAATATGAAATGGTGACGGTCAAAGAACACCACCATATATATGTATCAAATGTATTAATAGTAAAGGCCATGAAAGGCCCATCACCATAAATTGTTGTTGTTCATATGAAATGGTGATGGTCAATGAATGTCACCATATATATGCATCAATAGTGATGGCCATGAAAATTCCATCACAATAAATCATTGTTGTTCATATGAAATGGTGACAGTCACTATCCTTCATTATAATCATAATTCATGATATACCTTGAATGTCACCACAACACCTACACTTTTGGTGACGTCCAGTTCTTTTGTTACGAAAGCTAAGATCCATCAACATTGATGATATGAAATGGTGAAGGTCACTTTCTGTCATTATAAATAATTAATTGTGACGGACCTTCAAATTCACCACAACACCTATACTTTTGGTGATGCCACCTTTGGTTAGTTCAGTTTTTGGTGATAGGGGCTCTTTTGACCGTCAGCAATGAACTTATGGTGACATTTTTCCACCCTCACTAATGACATTTTTTATTGTAGTGATACACTATTTACCTTACCTTGTTGTTCCAAGCACGTTGCTTGCAACTGAGCACATCCATGCCATTTCTCAATGGACTCAAACTCCCTTGAAAAATCCACCTGTAACTAGAGACTAGTGAATATACCTATCAAATACAAGTCCATGAATCTAACACATATGCACATAATGTCAATAAGATTAAGGTTAAGAAGACTTTGTGTATGCAAATCACTCATTCATTTGGAATTAGGTTTTCCAAACATAGCTAAAGGAATTCTTTCCCAATTCCTTTATTTTACCTTTACCTTGTTGTAATTGAGTCTTACTATGTACTGCCACATCACCCAATGGATATTTATATAAAAACATCTACTTATTACCTTGTCATGCTAATACCAAGCATGTTTCCCTACAACTATTTACACATTTTAGTCACATGTTCCATAAATAAAGACATCATGTATACTAATTTGAAATCAAGCTTTACCAAGTCTAACAACCATGTCATAATCCATTGTAAACTCATAGTAATTAGACATAATGCTACAACTGTCACCTATTACACTCAAGTACATATTAGTTTTCTCAACGCATATCCATTAGTACAAACATCTTAAAAGAAGATCATTTCAACAAGAAATATTATATAAACATACTCATATCACTCAATTAATAAAACATTCATATAATAGATAGATGAAATAATAGACACCAAACACTTAAACACCACATAAATGACATAGTCAAACATTTAAACACCAAATAGACGACATAAGAAAACTCATACCTTAATGTATCTCAAGGGAGGTTATCTTGTTTGCACAATCAACTAGATTAGCATGATGTAACTTCACAACATATCAAAAGGTCATGATATCCATACTAGTCTCTAGCTAACGTGTTCACATCATAAACTCATAAACAATTATCATTCATACATATTAATCACCTTTTCATAGTCAGTCTAGAGTAGTATGACATAATATGAAAACATATTAACTCATACCTGAAGGTCATATCACTAACCATTTTCATAGACCAATCCAAATTAATATGATACATATAACATCAAGATATTAATGTAATAACCCTAAATATCAAGTTACTATCATATAACAACAAGAAGTTATATATCATGTTCATCAAGAACATATAACCTAATCATCAAGCTAACTACCATATAACAAAAACAAAATAACGTATAACATACTCATCAACAACATACAACATAATCTTCAATTTATCTAACATAAAACCATAATATTAATGCATACAACCACAAGTTACTATCATTCATGAATATCTAACACGTGCATATGAATACACTAATCAACTAGCATCTATCATGCATGTACCCACAACTATAATCAATTAAAAACATGTATATAACCCTAATCACATGGGCTTCACTCAATGAAACTTTTACATATCATGTGCATTCGTTGCATACTAAGAAATACCCCTATTTTGATTACATATTAGAAAATACCTCTAAAAATCTCATTATTTAACCCCCTTCCAAAACAAACCCAATACATCTTCCCAATTTAAAAATCCCCTACTTTCATTAGATATTGTAGGTATCCATTTTTTCATTAACATTTGTATACCCCTTTAAAAAATTTCATTAACTTTGAGCTCCATTTTTTTTATATCTGGCAATACAAAAACCCTTTAGCCCCTAATATATGCTTAATATATTATATCATTTTTTCCTCGATATATATCCCCTAATATGAATGAACGTGGTATGGTATTGCTCCCCCAATGAAGCCTCCATGACCCTAATGCATATAGCAATCCATTAAATAACATACCTGCATGCCAAACATACAATACCTATATGATGATATGCTCTTGCCCCAAAGTCTAATGATGCAACCTCATTCTGATGATTTACATCTCCTACTCTATCTCAGTGAACACATTAGCATCATAACATACCAATAGCATCATGATGACCTAATTGCATATAATGACCTCATGCACAACAACCTTCAACATGAAAATTCATGCATAACACCATATAGATATTGACATGCATAACAAATGCATATACAACCATCAATCATGAAGACACATTCCACAACAACACCATCAACCATCACATGGTGACAACACTACAACAAGGATCAACATCATGCAAATGAAACAAGCACATGGACTACAAGCATAAGGAACACATATGCAACTGACATAAATGCATGATGAACACACCACCCATCTAGTGTGAGGGGTGAACCATGCTATGATACCACTCTGTAACATCGTCCTCCCACATCTACCCAAGTAACTAGCCAACTGGGGTAAACATGTAACGAGAGGCAGCTATGATTGGATTCAACCTCCCATGTGACCTTAAGGAAGTGGAATAGATGGAATCACAACTTATAGACCTTCGACATCAACTACAAGAACCCTGAGAACCATACCAACACTTCTAGTAACCAACCCCTAGGTCCCACTGAAGTTTTAGACTTCTTGACCTCTGGATTCTCCCATGCTATGGGCTTGACAGCATCCATGAAGCTCTGTGTGCTCTCATGACAAGGCATGCTAGCATAAAAGGAATATTTTTCTCAATGTTTTACCAGTGAACTTGGGATTTGAGCCACTTTTTCATGCCCAGATCCTAGGTCACTACCCAAAATTGAATGACACCTTCATAATATAAAGATAACAATAAAAAAATGATGAAAATGTAAATACTTGAAGAAGCCCTTAATCGAACCTCTACTAGCCATGACAAGCATTTTGTCAAACATATCACGAATATGTAATCTACATGTGTAAAAAACATATTTAAGCATAGGGATCTCATAATTATCTTAGAATCACTATGAAGCATTGTTCCCTTAAGTTATTTGTTGAATTATTATCTATTAGGTCATAGATACATTGTCCATTCATTTACAAGTAAAAACATGATGAGAGCCATACATAGCCACTGTCATAAAACATATACATAACCAACATGATAGAAACATAAATACCTAGGAGATCACATCCATATGATCCACATATAAACCAATATGATACTAATAGAAATACAAGTATAAATAACCTCATATTGATGATGTAAAATCCAAAACCGGGATGGGACTATGACGTTCCACCCGACCATAGAATGGCAAAGCCAAATATCTCTTCATTTGTTCACCACCGTACCATATTCCAAGCATGAATGTGGGACTCAAGCCAAAAGAACCAACCAGGGAATCTCAAGGCTAAACCACCTCACCCTCATCAATAGAAACCAGGCTTTACCGTAATCCATCCCAAATCACTAGGCGAACACAACAAACATGTAATAACCTGCTTTACCATGATCTCCATCAGATCACTAGGAAAAAACAAGCATGGATGCCACCGGATTTCTCCACCTACATCGTGAGGAATTTTCCTATCTCCTACTCTTTTCGAATTTACCACAATTCACATTCCAATTAAGGGATCACTAGGACCTAATCCAAGACACCACCCTCTAGGATTTACCATATATCTTGCCATTCACTGGCAAGGATTCCTAGGCTTGATCAAGGGAAACCACCTCTAGGCTTTATCGTATATATTTCCATTCACTGGAAAGGATTCATAAGCCCACCGAGGTAACACAATCGTGGTTTTATGGCAAACCAAAATCTGGCTCTGGGGTTACTAGACCATTGGCTTTATCTTGATCCACAGTCTGGTTTAGGGACCACTAGGCCATGTTCTCTATCACTCGTATATCCACCTCACTCAAATTTGAATCCATCCGAAAATCCATGTCAACCAAAACATTAGAACCCCATCAGACCATGGCTATCCGGAAATGGAAAGAATAGGCTGAAAACATTGTCACACCTGACAAAAATCATGCCATGACAACAAAATAACCACATGAAATACCATGCATGCCAAATCTAGCAAGGAAAATACACATGCAAACCAATACCTACAAAGAATACTGCTTGATCATGTGCTTCCTTGCTTGCTCCTTCCTTCCTCTTGCCTTCTTTTCCTTTCTTGATCCAATGCCAAAGTGGTCCAAGAAAAATCTAAGTGTTCAAGAGAGAGAGAGAGAGACAGAATAATGAGATAACTCCAAAAATGAACTTACAAAAGGTTACAAACCGATCATTAGAATCCTTTTTATCAATTAGGCCTCTATTTTCTTCATTTTCCATTATTTTCCTTCATTTTCCTCCTCACATGCAACCTGTGACCTTTCACCTTCCTTTTCTCCTAATTTCCATCATTTTCATAAATAAATGTCCAAAAATGCCATTTTGCCTTTCCAAAGCCTTATGCATTTCCTTTTCCAAGTTCGTTAGCCATAATAAACTAATGAACACCAACACTAGGATGTTTTTCCCAACATTCAGCTTGGAATACGTGTCTCATCAACTGTTGTCCTATATATTTTTACATGGATTTTTAACTAGGTCTATTACAAAGAACATCCCAATGGTCCTTGACCTTCGTCATGGAAAATATTCTTCATAAGGATTTTGACATGATCTTGATGGTTGGGTTCAATAGTTTCCCTCAAGTATTGGTTGAAGGGCTCCTTTATTAAATTTATCAAACAAATAAATATTCACACAATATTCTCTAATTGATTCCCACTTATAGCATAATCACTAAGGAATTCAAAGGATTCTTTAGGCCCATAGAAATTCATGACTTTTCTTTCTGCCTTTCATTTTCTCATGTAAGTTAAACCCTTCAAACTTTCCCAAGGTTTGCAGTATTTTTCCCTCCAATCAGTGCCAACTCTACCCTATAGTAACATATTTCATTTGGATTCTCTTATATTATTTATAAGGTCCAAAAATAGGTGATCATCCTATTGTTCTCAAGAGTCACACAAATCTACTTGAATCCACTCTAAATGTTGCTTATTTTCTCATTTTAGACTAATTTTTTATGCGTGCAATAACTATCGTCTATGGCTCTCACAAATATTTCTTCCAGTGCTCACACCAAGGCCTTTATCACCAAATTTTTCAGTTCATGCAAGCTTTCAGTAGGTCTCAATTTTTGGAGTTAAAAATATCCATCTTGTCATTCTCCTCAATCCTCAATATCCTAAAAATTTGTTTAAAGGTATCTCCATCAATCCAAATGATCACTTTACACATCTATATTTTGTGGACAACATCTTGATTTTCTTTGAAGAGAATTTAGACATGGAAATTATGAAAGACCTTCTAGAAATTTTATCTAGGGCCACAGGAATGGTCATCAATAGTTGTAAATAATCTATATATTTGTGGGGTCTATCTAAATGTTGCCGAAATGATATTAAAAACCTTATTTATTTGCATCTTGAGGAAACCAGGAGTAGTTGTAGATACTCGGGGTTTACCCTTGAGCCAAACAACTATCTAATGGAAGATTGGATGTGGATCTTGGAAAAATTGAGAAACATGGTAATATTTGGTGCAATAAATGGCTTTCCCAGGCTAAAAGGCTAGTACTTGTGAAATCCATTGTTGAGGTGATTCTATTTTATTAGGTATCCTTAGCATCAATTAAAAAAGGTATATTGAACAAAATAAGACAACTCTCCCTTCATTTTTTATGGGATAGAAAATAGGAAATCCATTTTATTTAGCATCATGGAATTTCTGTTCCAAAATCCCAAGTGGGATAAGGCCTTATAATTCCCTTCTGTTTTTCTAAATCTTTAACTGCAAAATGTGTTTGGAGATTACTCCAGGGAGGTGCACTGTAGGCTTGGGTAATGTAGTAGAAACACATTAGTCCCTCATCAATATTTAATTGGATTATACCTTCGATGACATCAACCAAGAATGGATCTATTATACGGAAAGCCATAATTCATGCCTTCCCTTTTGTGGCTCAAGGGATAAGATGGAAAGTGGGAGATGGTTGTCATGTCCTTATTGGGAAGGACCCCTATGCTTGAATCCAACAAAACCATTTCCTACTTAACCAACTAATTCTTATGCTTAATAAAGACAAATTTCATAACATCCATCAAATTTCTCATAGGGATTACCTTCATTGAACACAATTGTGAACTTCACAAATGGAACTTCAACTATAAGGGGACCCAGATAAGGCTTGGGAAAATTACATGCAATATTTTCGACAATCCTTTGTCACTCTCTCAAATAATGCGAACCAAATCATCTAGGCTCATAGCCCCACTAGGGTATACACTCCCAGAATTGCTTACATCTAGCTGATTCAAGACAATTTACAACTTATTAATCATTGATTGGGGGATCTTACGAAACTAGAATGTCTCTAACAAACAAAGCTATTTATATGGTTATTTATAAACAATAAGGCCCTTGCATGGGTAAACTTTCAAAAATGATCCATCCATGCTCCTAGTAAATTTATTTTATCATCCCAAAACATTTAAACTATTAAACATATATTTTTAGCCTTCCCTTTCATTTAAGCTATTTGGAATATAATTTGAATTCTTTAATACATTTTCATATGTTTGGAAGCGGCTTACTTTTGAGGAAGCTCTCCACAAATCGATTTCTTCTCGCCATAAAATTCGTCATAAAGTCCTACCCGTTCTTGTAACATAAATGGTTCTGGTTGGAAATAAATCATCCCATTTTTTAATTTTTGGGGATATGCATCCTAAAAATTTCAACTCAAATCCCAACTATTTTTGACTCATTCAAATCCAACTAGAGTCGTTAGAAGCAACATCTACATCCTGAGCCAAATATTTAAATAGATAATCCTTGGTTTTTTTCTAATCGAATAACTCAAGGAATCCCTTCTCAAGGGGACCTAGGAGGAATCCTATTTGTTTCACACTCCCATTATATTACGTACTTTGTCAGCATTTTCCTAGCTACAAAAAACTTTGTAGATTTATTACCATTAAAAAATTTGCTCCCTCTTTCCAATGATCAGGGGATCACTCAACTAAATCTTTATGGATATTCCTTAACATTTATCAATTGGATGAAGGGATTAACCTAACTTCAAAAATTTTATTTGTAGCCTCTCTATCAAAACATACAAAACATTATAAAAATTTTTTACTTGTGCTACAAGATCTTATATATAGGCTCAAAAACCAAGAAGTAGATCAACTATCGAAAGTTTTCTTGGACCTAAACCTTTGTACATGGAAAATTATAATAATATTGGAATCCTGAAAACATAACATTTTCATGACCTTTATTTCTAGTTAAAGCATTTGATCTATATTTTTTTGTATTCTATATGAACATTTGAACAATGTATAGATGATTAATATGTCATTTTCTAAAGCTAACAACTTTTGTGTAGACATGTAATATATTTTTTTCATGATTTTTTAATTGTATGTCTCTTTATGAGCACATACTTTTAGTGTAAGATCCATTTATATATATTTAGAAGGACCTTTATGGGTAAACAAGAACTGCTGAGGCATATGTGGATGTCATTTTATTTTATTAAAAGAAATTGTATGATTTTCTTCCCAAGAAAAAAAGGTGGATTTTATTTTGTTTATTAAGCAATTAAAATTAGAAAGTTATTGCTTTTCTAATGTGAAATGTTGTACTAAGGTGTTCAAGAGCGACAAAATCTATTTTCCGAAAATAAACATTCTAAAAATATTATTATGGAACATATTCTTATATGTACCGAGTAGTCAAACAAAGTGCATCATAGCGTGGTCTATTTTGTATGGAAGACCATAATGTGTCTCTGAACATTCGAAATATTGACCATTTTGTTTAATTTTCCTATCAGGAATAATCTCACACAAGGGTTTATGGGAGTTTTTTTTCCTTCTACACTTGGTCAAAGTTAATTAAGGTGCACCAATAATCTAATCTAATATAATCCCTTTTGATCATTCTTGAGGCACCCGAAGTGTGAATATATTAGGATTATTTTAAATTATGGACCCTCCCTTCATGTAAAAACCCTAGAAGGATGAAAGATGCATACAATAAGGTTTCCCTCACATTGTAATAATAGATTTTTTTCGTAACTTTTGATCTTGGAGCCTTATATCTAGCTCTTAGATGGACTACATTTTATATTTTCCTTGGAGGTAAGGGAGATTCTAGATTGGTTTTCTTGCCATGTGTAGGAAGGCCCAATTTTCCCCTTTCTACCCACTTGTCGGATTTTTTTGTAGAGGTTTGAGAAAAATATTTAGAGGATTTTTGGGAGTGCCATCAAGTGACCATTAGAAATGGGATAGCCTCTAACAAGAATGAACCCAAGGAGAAAGGATTCAAAGGCATATCCCCACTCAAAGTTATGGAACATGATGCAATATTTTCTACTTTAATAGAATCTTATTTCTTTCCACACATTTGTTGCTTATTATTGGTTTAATATTATTTTTCAAATGCTTTGGTTTCCTTCATTGAAGTAATAAAGTATATCTAAAAAGGGTTTTCTCTTTGTTCCGTGAGTTAGTTTTAAGGTTTTGTTATTTGTATAGTTTTTCTTTTCATGTCTTGTATGCAACTTGGAAATAGGGCCTCCTTCTTTTACTAATATTCATCAATAAATGAAAGTTATAGGTATTTCTCTTCCCTTATTTATCAAAACCCTAGTTTCTTATTTCACTTAGTTTTGTGAGTTAGTTCTAAAGCCTTGTTACTTATATATTTTGAAATGTCTTTTCATGTTTTGTGTGCAACAATCTTGGATCCAAGACCTCCTTCTTTTACTAAGATCCAATAAGTGTAATTTATAGGTTTATCTCTTTGATTCTTTATCAAAACCCTAGTTCATCTTTGCTTATTTGATGTTGTAAAACTTATTTTGCTTGTCACTAACCTTCTAATCAACTAGTGAGACATGAAATTACAATTGTACCAAAAAATTCATTGGCATGTAGATTATTGCATCACCTTATGAAAACTTATGATCTCATCATAAAATGGGGAAGAGCATGTGGGTTCCATGATGAGTTTAAAAAACATCTTTTACCATTCATGATATTTTATTTTGACCTAGAACCAAATAGTAAAGTGTGCCAATAATACTATAAATTCTACCATTACCTTATCCCTGTTTTGTGTATTCTCAAAGGTAAATGGATTGCAGTTCTAAACTTTTTTTTGTTTTGCATGGTTAATTTAGAAAGGGTTGTGAACTTGCTTGTATTGTAAATGATGGTAAGAGATGTTCCAAGATGTATACATATGTGTGTGGTTTTTAAATAATATTTATAATGTAAGATGTAGCATATTTTCACAATATATTTTGTAGGGAACTAAGAGGGTTTTGCACGAGAAGAAAGTTTGAGAAGATACCAACATTTATGGTAGTAAATAATCTACCAATTTTTTGGATAAATAATGGAGAAATATAGTATCTATCATAACCAAAAGAATCTACAATGTAGTCAAGGAAGTGCCATCACAACTACCTATAACTATTTTTCTAAGCATTTAATGAACACACACCAACCTATAGCTAATCTATTGGAATATGCTATTTCTTACACAAATAAACATGGTACTCTTGTGCTTCAACATTGTGAACCAACAAAGGAATGGATCATTTTTTCTATATTTGTTTTAGAAACCTATATTTATTGTGGATCATTACACTCTAAAGTTTGTTGTAACCATAACTATACACCCTAATTGAAGCATCTCTATCACTCTATTTTGAGATGAGAAAGTACCCTATTCATATATATATACACAAAGATACCCTCATCTTCGAGGGATAACTTTATATCTATCTTGTTGACACTATGCAATGTGTTTTCCTTGTTTAATACCTACATTCAAGTTGTTCCTATCCATGATTATATCTTAAAGGTGTGTGGTGATTCATAGTTAATGCACATGATAATCATTGACAGGGCCCACTTATGGTGAGATGTTGTGCTAATTTTTATGTTTTTGTATATGTGTGTGTGTGTACGTGTTGCAATATTTATTCTGCAAATGACTCATTTCTTTTCCCATAGAGTTACATTTGTTACATAATTAACGTATTATAGCTATGGAATTATATTTACTTATGGTTGTAATCTTGGTAAAATAGAGCAAAGAAATTGATATCATAGGGCTAAGTCCACAATGACTCTATCCTCAAAGGAATCACTAACTTGGAATAAAAAACCATAGATGATATGAATTTTGATTATGAATTAATTAATGTTTTTAGTATTTTATTATTTTGGATTTGAGCTAGAAGAGATCCATTTCATTTATATTAATGAATGTTGGGATTAATGGCCAAAACTAGTTTATATATATATATATATATATATATATATATTATATATATATAACAGAAGGTGAAACTTGCACAGAAGGTAAAACTTGCAGAAATATGACGAGAATGATTTTATTCATATATGGATGTGAACATTACAAATGGATCTTTTTCCTCAGATAGACTGCTGCAGCATTTAGTAGATATGAGTTAGCTGAAGCATAACAAATCTACAGGCTACCTGGCATGCGAGCAGACTGAGTCTCGAAGATCAAAACTTACAGACTCCTCTACTGATCCGACCACTTTAGGTTCACACCAGCGTCTAGCACTGATGCGCAGGCTTCTCGAATCACCTAAATACTTTGAACTCGGCTCGTGTTGCAAGCAGATCAGACAGTATGTCCGCAGATGCAGAGCAGGAGAAAAATTCGACTCAGACTCTAAGACTCTTAATTTCCGAATGCCTTCTTCTCCTCCCAATGCTAGTATTTATAGTCTATTAGTAGGTAAACCGGTGGAAATTGTTACCGGAAACCTGTGACAGGAGGAATCTCCTTTTGGTATGAATATCACGCAGGAAATCATATGCAAAGAACAAACAGTAAGGAGATAGCTAAAAGATTCGGGCAAGTGGGTACTACCACCTGTTATCTCGTCCCTTAGAGGCAGTGCCATGTGGGGACCGAATCTAACACGAATCAGAGAGTATGAACAGAAGACATGACAGCCGGAATCTAGGACATCGGCTCAAGATAATTACACAGTGGATATTTTTTAAATAAAACCCACGGAAAAGTAGAATATGAATAATAGACAAGATGGCCGAAAACAAGGCCATCAGCTTATTACACAGTGGATATTTTAAAGAAAAACCCACGAAAACTAGAAATGCTTATTACAAAGTGGATATTTTAAAGAAAAACCCACGAAAACTTAGAAATGCACATGATATCAGATGAGTGATCATATACATCAATCATTATTATATTGCCAGTCGTCTGAATCAACACTGTCTGCATCATTCATCTCTAAAAGTTGGTCTATGTCAGGGGAAAATATATCATTTGGCAAGGAATCATCAAGCCATGGAGGTGCTACTTCCAAAAAACAACAGAAAAATGGAAAATGGAATACATTTGCTGGTCTCGTCCTGGGATCTGTAGAAATTTCTCCATGGAATCTGACCTTCACACTGAATGATGGTTCGTCCTGTTGACTGTCTAGCAGGGCTACTTCTGTTTCAGAATGAAGAAATTCAAACTCTACAGTGTAGTCATATTGAGCAGCAATATGAATCTCCCACATTAAGGTGCTAATGGTCTCTCGGAAATTAAAATTGCAAATATGCTCACTCCTAGGCATATACTTGAACATAAACAACTTAAACCAGGGACTCCACCAATTATTTCCACTATCTAACTGTGTTGCATATGCAATGACTCTAACATATCCCAATATTCTGGCCCTCTGATGGATGGAGAAATAATCTTGCCATGTCCAATCTGTATTTTGGATAAAACCAAAACAGATAGGAACTGGCCCTCTAGAAAATGAATAATAAACACGCCATGGCCTATCCCTATAACGTGACTCACTAAGATAAGCTACCATGCTAGTCTCTGAATCAAACCACTTCTGCAAAATGATTTGGATGACTTCTACTGGTAATGATTTAACTCTTAAAACAAAACAATCCCAACAAAACTCATATTTACACTGGCTACAAATCGAGATTGAACAAATTTTTGACTGACAGACACTAAACTGGACTGGAATTTTACTCGAAGAACTTTCTCCTTTGTATAGAGGTCTGAACATCTTGATGTCCTTAATTTCTGGAGCTCCTTCTCTTGTCAACATGTCTGCTAGGTAGTTTTCATCACCTGATTTATAGACAATGTCAAAATCAAATCCTTCTAGCCACAAAGCCCATCTTAGAATCCTGGTATTTCCTTGTTCTAACAATTTTTTGTTAGCCAAAATGCTTTTCATGTGCTTCAGATCAGTTCTAACTAAAAACCTGACACTTTTCAAGAATAGTGTGAACCTTTGGATTCCTCTTTTGACAGCAAGTATTTCTTTGTGGGAGGATGGATACTTGACCTCTATGATATCAAAACTACCAGAGGCATATGCACATACAAGTTCTTTCTTTCCATGTTTTTGTAACAACGCGACATCCCATGTATGATTAGATGCATCTGTTTCAAGAATGAATGGAAGATTAGTAACAGGCAGTCTCAGTTTAGGAAGTTCTCTAATATTGCTTTTTATGTTTCTTACTACTGTAGTCATTTCATTGGACCATCCAATTTTTTCTTTCCTCATCCTTTTCTCCAAAATATTAGTGTCTTCAGATTTCTTTTCATAGAACTGTTGGATGTAATTTAAGCAACCTAATGTTGGAAATAATACTGAGAGGGGGAGGTGAATCAGTATTATCAAATCAGTAAAACTTTTTCATTTTCATACTCAGATTCATAT